>OZ020293.1:1651807-1692593 GCA_963971205.1 Aethes cnicana
AAAATCATTTTGGTGTATATTTATCATTTCGGTGCTTAAAAAATATTTAAACTCAAACATCTCATAAACTATAGCTGCTTGAGATATCAAGTTCCCTTTTAAAATTAATTCATATTGCAGTATAATAAATAACTTTACACCAATTAAACTTATAAATTACCATGGGATAAAAATCACACCGGAATGATACAAACCATAGACATAAATAATACTTCGTATGGACCCGGCCTAACGTAGATACATGTCATGTTTCCCCACTTCATTGGTGTCCAATCCAAAGTTAAACTTATATCGTGACACTAAAGCTGGGTTTTTTCAACAACGAGACGAGTTTTTAGATACTGAGAAACAGTTTCGAAAAAAGTTTTTTTAAAAACGCTTATTGTCCCGCACGCTCGGTGACAGAACTTTGGATTGGACACCGTGGAAGTGGGGACATATTACGTGTACGTTAGACCGGGTCTATATTATTTACGTCTATGATACAAACATATTAGATTGTTGAAATCGACCCGAAGGCCACATAAGTAGGTAATAGGTTTATTAAGTATGTGGCCTTCGCAATACACCTGCTAAAATATGGATCAGTTTCATTACTCATGAAATATCCATCTGAAAATAACTTTTATTTACCCGTCTATTCTATATGTATGTACTTATGTAAATGTACTATTTTTGCTTTGTGGCACTCTATTATAGTGATCAAACGCGTGTGTCGATGTTATTCGTCAATTAATTAATTTGTACCTAACATAAGACCATCTCTAAGATCTTAGATTTAAGTTTAAGTTAGGGACTATACATCCCTTAAATGTAATTTTAGTACGTACCTATGTATGTATTTTTATACATATTAATGTAAATTTAATGTAAGTCTATATGTTTAAATTTTGAAAAAAGGCCTTCTGCTGAATTTGTTGCGGCGTTTCTTCTCAAGCAATGGGTCTAGGAAGCGCTGGTACATTAATTTCTGTTAAATTCATTTAAAAGTGACGTGTAAAAGTGCCCAGATGTGGCCTACCCTATATTTGCTGAATAAATATTTTCATTTTCATTTTTATTGATTTGTTTTAAAACCTAAAACCTGCCTTTAGGCAATAAGTCCGCTCATTATACGTTTTTTATGTGCAATGAAGTTTAAATAAATAAATAACAAGGAAAATATTAAAAAAAAACTATTAATCCCGAATGTCGGAAATCTAAGCTGAAATTACTTACTAAGAAAAATATCACCCTTCTTGCCATTCACAACATTTTGCTCCACTGGCTAAACCATACAAGTCATACAAGGAACATTAAAACTAATAAAAATGAAAGAAATAATTATAGACCTCAAAAAGCTGCGCAGAAAAGTCTTCTACAACAAATGTTACGGTTTTTATTATCCAAGAATTTTCTCTCAGTGAAAAAGTAAAGAGCCCTGGGCTCTCAATTTTGACAATTATGGTAACAATTTTTACTTTTTAACCGACTTCAAAAAAAGGAGGAGGTTCTCGTTTTTTTTTTATGTATGTTCACCAAAAATAAATAGTAAACGTAAACCGATTTCGATGATTCTTTTTTTGTTCGAAAGGTGGTACTTCCAAGTTGGTCCCATATTAATTTGGTTCAGTTCTGATGATCCATGAGAAAATGAGGGAACTCCTCGAAATTTGCCAGCACGTAGATGATTTTGGTGTCAATTTCGAGGACTTCAGAGTTACTTATGTGCTTCTATAGTAATGTTTGGCAACTGTAGCCGAAAAAAAAATTTTAAATAAAAAAATAAAAACCGCCTTCAAACTCCGACAGACTGCGAAGTCGGTGTCAAGTGAACCGACCCAAAGAAATGATAATCATATAGTGAACTTGACATTGACTTCACAGTCTGTCGGAGTTTGAAGGCGGTTTTTAGGGTTCCGAAGTCCACAAGGAACCCTTATAGTTTCGCCATGTCCGTCCGTCCGTCCGTCTGTCCGCACTATTTCTCGGAGATTGTTAGTTCTAGAAAGCTGTAATTTGGCATGAATATGCATATTAGTAACGCTGACAAAGTGGTACAATAAAATGTTGAAATATATTTTTTTATAGGGTACCTCCCCTACTCGTAAAGTGGGGATGTATTTTTTTTTTCTTGCGTACCCCATGGTGCGGCATATCGTTGGATGGCTGAAAAAAATCACGGTTGTAGCATATATAACGTAGTTGAAAGGAAAACTATCACAGCTAAGTAGGCTGTACAAACTTACGAGTAATAGTCGACCAACTTATGATGATGATTTTTCTCGAGCGGCAGGGGCGTCGGGCGGGCACGTCATACCTACCACAGGCTAGCTACATGCTAATAAGTCTTAGAATCGTACTGTGGGCATCGTAAACTTCGGAACCCTATACTTTGCGCGTGGCCCGACACGCACTTGGCCGGTTTTATTATTTTATTTTACTACTGACGTTTGGTCAAAACATGGTAATAATGAAAATTACAAAACTTAGATAGATACGCACGAAAAACATAACCCTCCTTGATATTCGGGTAAAAATAGTTCCGTGTGGTATTTTTTTATTTTCAGTATGGAACCAAGTTAAACGTGAACCCTCATAAAATTGAAAAATTCAGGCTATTTTTAATATGCAAACTAGATTCCAAATACATTGTTTTATAAATAACTCTGAAATCTTTATTATAACATGGATTAATGTTACATGTATTCTTGTGAAAATATAAGATTATAGCACGCACTGAGGTACATTACTAGAGACGAAGCTTCCTATAAAACATCTCGAAGAAACGTGTCAAAACTTGAAAATCGAGTCGTAACTCTGAAAACTACGAAAAGTTGTAGTAAAACTGTGTCTATCTCTTTCCTACTCGTATGCTACGAATACGCCGAATTGACGCTAGACAAAGATAGCAATATTCATGGCTGTCAAAGGGATGTCAAACGGGTAGTGATACCAGTGTCGGGAAATTTACCCCAAAGTTTTTTTTTTCAATAAGTTAATGTTAAAGGCCGTTCAACATCTTATTTTGCTTTTATATTGTCAAAATTTTATTTAAACAAGATTATAAACGAGAAACATTCAGAGTATGAATTGTTTTAAGTATGAGGCCCTATCCATGGTAAATATTGAAATGAAGTTTGTTCATATTTTGACTAATGTTAATTTTAATTTCTTACTACGTGTACCTACACTAAATTTCTGTAATAAAATACTCGTATCTTGTAATTATTATTTATTATCATTATCTAATTCAATATATATATATATATAATATCAAAACGCCATTATTTACCAATGTAAATAACTAATTCGTGATCTAATAATATCAATATATTATTAGATCACTGAAAACTATACGGCTTGTCTAACAATTTCCCTGAAATGTGGTTAATTTTGAACCATGATTACCTTGCAACATTGGGCTTAAAAAGTGAACAATTGAAAACCCTTCGTTATGAAATTTTGATTTAGTGTTAATAAAAATAATATGACATTAAAATTAAAACTCTACTGTGAAACGTGTTCCCAATGGACTTATTTTGATTATGGAATCGATTGCTGCAACATTTTACTGCGTATTTTCCCATTATTACTGACTGAAATTTGGATTTCGCGCCTTGTCACGCGGCCGGCGTCTGATTGGCTACTGACTTGAGGAACTTCAGAAGTACGCCCCGGGGCGTACTTTCAGTGTCACCGTTTTGTCAAGGTTGGTACCTATCTAGTGTAACATTTAAATCAGTGATAGCACGACACAACTTAGAAGGCGCGTGACGAAGAACTTAAGCTGTTGACGCAGAGTCTATTATTGCTTAATCCACGCGCCTTCTAAGTTGTGTAAACCTGTACTAGCTTCTGCCCACGACTTCGCCCGTGTGGAATTCGGTTATCGCGCTCCCGCGGGAACTATGTCCTTTCCCGGGACTCCAACTATCTCCATACCAAATTTCATCCAAATCGGCCCAGCGGTTGAAGCGTGAAGAGGTAAAAGACAGACAGACAGATAGTTACTTTCGCATTTATAATATTAATATGGATATGTATGTCAATCTTAATTTTGCAAACGGGATCCAACATCGCTTGGTTATAAAATGATATACGTCTATGAGGTTAATATAACAGTAGGCAGGGGACAACGACACTTGACTCTAACAAAAATTTGCACTGTAAAGCTTAATATTTTACAAACAGGTGCCTAAATCGAAAAACAGTGTTCATAAACCTGAAATATTTTTTAAAGACCTACTTATCTAATGCTACCCCCCACGATGGGGTGCGCGATAAAAATAAATAACACACTTTACGTAGGGGAGGTACGCTAAAAAAAAACATTTTTCAAAATTTTATTTAACCACTTTGTCGGCGTAACTAATATGTATATTTATGTCAAATTACAGCTTTCTAGGACTAAGCATCTCCGAGCTATGTATGCTGCGGAAGTCGGACCGACGACGGACATAATGCCAGACTGCTACACGGACAGACGAACAGATAGCGAAGCTGCAAGGGTTCCTTATGGACTATACAAACCTAAAAATAAATAATACACAAGATCATCGAATGCAAACGTGTTTTTCCATATATTTTTTTCAACAAAAGCCCTTCGTATCTCGCAAAGTATTGATCCTATAAGTAGGTATGTCTATGGTCTCATTCAATTCAGCGTAAAAAAGTACATAGAAAATGGCACTTCACAGTCACTCGCCTAATTTGTAAATACGCCCAGGAAAAAAAATACGGGTAGGATTCCTAATTTTTTTAGGACTCGGCAGCTTCTCATTTCTAGTGCCCAGATAAAGTTATAAACAAAGTTTCATTGATGTACATATTTTGCCGCCAACAGGCATATTTAGTCTTACCTACTTTACCTGTAGTAGAACTGCTGTTTTGTGGAATGGTAACTTTGTCAACATATTTGATTTTATAGGTAAGGTGTAAGAGGTGCATTTTAAAACCTATCTGCATATTTTAACTCAATTTTGTCCTTATTTTTTCAGGTGTGGGTTGGTTCTGGTTTGCAGAACTGCGTCCAATTATCTTCTATAGCTTCAATTTACAGTATAATAATTATATTAACCTATTAAATTGAACAATATTATATTTGAGTGTTTATCATTTGTTTTGTTTGAATGTTTTTATTTATCGAGAAATAAATTAAATCGAACAAGAATACTATTTATAAAAATACTTTTACATCTATCTATTCCTAAACGTAGATTGGAACGAAGTGCGCGTAGAGTCAGTTGTCAAGAAAAAAAAAGCGCGGGAACGTTTGACGAAGAGGCGGCTTTTTTGAGAGTGAAATAATAAAACTCACTATTTATTCATAAATTTGTATATATTTGTTGTAAAAAGTTCATCTAATAGCAGAAGTGATAAAGTAAAGTGAAGTAGTAAAGAAGAATGGGGAAAAAGCGCAAAAAAAAGGATGTTGAGGCTGAGGCTGAGGTTCTGGGTACCGAGTCTGATGATGGTAGCTTGGACTATGGCTCTGTTAAATCTCTGGAGATGGTAAAAAATAAATATGAGGTATTTAAAATCGCTAACTATGTTCGATTTTACCCTGAAGATGGGGGTAATTTTGAGTATGTGGTGTTTATGGAGAGTACAATTCCTGACAAACCAATTGGAAATAGAGATATGATGTCGCTAGCGAATAATCTGAAGCGTTATAATAAAGGAGTGAAGCAGCTACAACGCATTAATAAATACAAAATAGGTGTTGTGTTTGAGCGGCCTGGCCTCGCAAATGCGGCATTAACAAATAAAAAGTTTCTTCAGGGTTTCAGTTTGGCGGCGTCCATCCCGGCAGCGGCCAGCGAGGTGACTGGTGTTATCACACATGTGCCCACTGAATTGTCCAACGAGCAGATTTATGCGGCCTTGACCTCAACAAAAAATATCGTTTGTATAAGGCGATTTATGCGGAGAGTAAAAAATGACAGAGGACAAATGATAATGGAACCAACAAAAACAGTGTCAATAACTTTTTCATGCCCTACCCTGCCAGAAAGTGTGGACTTAAACAGCTGGCGGTTCGAGCTGCGCCCGTACATCCCGCCGGTGAAGCAGTGCCTGAAATGCTTGAGGTATGGACACATAGCCAAATTTTGTAAGAACTCAGAACGCTGCTCCATTTGTGGTGAGTCGCATAACTATAAAGACTGCAAAACATCTTCGAAGGATGCCACTTGCTGCCATTGCAAGGGTAATCATGTAGCTATATCTGCTCAATGCCCTGTAAAAAAAGAGAAAATAGAATTGAACAAAGAAAAAGCTCAAAACAAGAGTTACGCTTTCGTCTTGAATGAGAAATCATTTCCTCCTTTACGACAAAACCCCACTGACTTACTTGCTTCACTATTAAATTCTGAGCAAATTCTAAGTATGGTTGTAGAGTCAGTAGTGAAGTTAATTAGTCTAAACAAAAGCAACGAATTATCAATTTGTACACAAAGCATTAAAGATACTCTTTTGGAAACGATCAATAAAACAAAGAAAACAAATATTTAAATTCCCATCTCTTTATGGATTACCTTAATGTAATACAATGGAATGCACAGAGTCTGCCTGCCCACAGATATCTATTAACACAGTTTTTAAAAGAGAATGACATACATGTAGCCTTGTTATGTGAAACTTGGCTTAAACCTCACATTAAGTTCAATATTAAAGGATACAATATCATTAGATTAGATTCTGGCAGTCGTCACAATGGCGTCGCCATTTTAATTGATAGTAGTTTACAATATTCTATAATAAATACTTACTTTGATGATTCTATTCAAAATTTAGCTGTACGATTACAGGTCGGTAGTACTGAACTCTCTCTTGTTTCACTGTATAGTCCAGGAAATTGTGATCCATCATTTACTAAATCGAAATTTGATAACTTAATTAAAACCATCCCAGGTCCTTTTCTGATTGCTGGTGATTTTAATGCGCGACACACGGCTTGGGGCTGCAGCTCTATCGATGCGCGTGGTCGTGACATCATTGAATCTATTGATGACAATTTTCTGGTATTGTTAAATGATGGTCAGCTGACTACTGTTGGCTCCAACAGATGGCAAAGAAACGCTCTGGATCTAACAATGGTTTCTCCTTCTTTGGCGCTGAACTGTCAGTGGTCAGTTTATGATGATCCATTAGGGAGCTATCATTTACCTGTAATCACAAAAATTCAAATTAGTAATAGAAATGCCTTGAATGCAGAATGTTTTTCCTCTCCTTCTCATTTTAATTTTCGTCTAGTAGACTGGGAAAAGTATAGTCTAATTGTTGAACAATTATTGCAAAATTTTCATATTAATGAACAGAATCCTTTATCCAGCTATTTAGAATTAGTAGAGCTGTTAAAAAGGGCCCTGGAACTCTCAGTTCCGGTTCGGTCAACATATTCTAATCCGGTTCCACCTAGAATAAATCACTCTTACAAAAAACGCCTACCTCTTCCATGGTGGAATAGCAAATGTACAAAGGCTGTAGAAGAGTGTAAAAAAGCTTTTATAGAATTTAAACAAGCTTTGTCAGAGGAAAGTTTTCTCAAATTTAAAAAATTACAGGCTTTTAAAAAACTTGTTTTGAAACAAGAAAGAAATTCTAGTTGGCTTTCTTTATGTGAATCACTAAATCGTTGCACTCCCATTTCTCGAATATGGAGAATAGTTAGGAGATTCAGTGGACGTTCTGTACCTAACAAACATTTGTATACCAATTGGATTTTTGAGTTTCTTAAAAAATACACCCCTGATACTGTAGAGGCCCCATTAAACAATATATACAATAATTTAGAAAATAGTCACATATTTTTAACTTCACCATTTAATCTACAAGAATTTAAATATGCAGTAAAATCCCGTAGAGATACAGCTTTTGGTTTAGATGGTATTCCTTACAAAATGTTAAAAAATACAACCGATAAAGTTAAGGCTACAATTTTACAAGTGTATAATTTACTTTGGTCTAGCTCAGTTATACCTTTAGAATGGAAGAAGGATTGTCTGATTCCTGTTTTAAAACCAAATAAGGATAAAACAAAAGCAAATTCATACCGCCCAATAGCTCTGACTTCTTGTATGGGTAAAATTTTTGAACAGCTTCTTAAGCAAAGGCTTGAATTTTTCATTGAAAGTAACTGTCTTCTTCCTTCTAATCAGTTTGGTTTTCGTAGGGGTAAATCCTGCAGAGAAAGTATAGCACATCTTCAGCTAGATATTTTTGACTCGCTCAACAATAACAATGTTTTTGTAGGAGTCTTTTTTGATATAGTTGGTGCTTTTAATAATATAAACCATCATGTGCTTGCTAGTGAACTTCTTTCTATTGGGATACCTGGAAAAATAATAAATTGGATATTTAATTTTTTACATGGTCGGGAAGTTTATGTTAAATTAAATAATACTATAGTGGGACCTCGTTTTTCATACAAAGGTGTATGTCAGGGGGGCATCTTGTCCCCATTGTTATACATTTTGTATATACATAAACTAAATAGCATATTAGGCACTAAAGTTAGTAATCTGCAATTTGCAGATGATTTAGTAGTTTACTTCTCTGGATCTAATATACAACAAGTTTCTCATGTAATAAACTGTGCTCTTTTCAATCTAAATAACTATTTTAGCTATTTAAATCTAGATATAAGTCCTGAAAAATCTAAAGTTGTAGTGTTTGGTGGATCTGATTCTGCTGTAAATATTGTATATAATAATGTTAATTTACCTGTTAGCAGTGAAGTTAAATTCTTAGGTGTAATTTTTACAAGAAATCTTTCTTGGAATAGTTATGTAGATTATCTGTTGGGCAGAGCTTTAAAAGCTTTTAACATCATCAAATCTTTATCAAGCATTGATCCCAAAATTTTATTAATGCTTTACAAATCAATTGTAAGAAGTCATTTTGAATATGGTTTTATAACATTTGGGTCTGATTCTAAACTAGTTCGCAAGTTTGAAGTGTTGCAAAATCACAATATGCGATGTATTACTGGAGCTATGAAAACTTCACCTATAAACTCCTTAGAAGTTGAATGCAACATTCCCCCCTTAAACATTAGGTTTAAATATTTAAAGAACAAGTTTTTGTTAAAACTCCTTTCCATGTCATCTCATCCTTTATTTAAAAAATTGGATTTTTATCATAGAATTTACACTCCTTCGGGATCTTCCAAAACTCCCTATTTACTTCATGATTTCTCAAATATTGTAGAGTTGAATCAGCAGAATGCTATAAACAAAATTAATAATACTTGGATATGCTACACAGGAAGTTACCATGAGTGGTTTTGCAACATAGATATCAGGATTCACCCTGAACTAAAAATCAAGGAAGAATTTTACGAAAAACTGAATGCATATCCTCATTATAAACACATTTATACAGATGGGTCCAAGAAGGATAACAATGTTTCAATGGCTTTTTACATACCTCACCTGAAAACTGGGCATGGCGTCAAACTTCCAGAACAGATGACCATTTTCTCTGCGGAGTGCTTGGCCATTCTTGCTGCGCTCCAGTATATTGAAGAGCATATTACAGATTGTACGCAGTGGCTTATCTTAACTGACAGCATGAGTTGCCTTCTCTCTCTCCAAAATAATAGATTTGATTCTGGCTGCAACTATATTATTTATAAAATCAAACAATTGTACTTCAGGCTATGCACTGCATCTAATGTTAGCATCATTCTTATGTGGGTTCCAGCACACATTGGTGTATTGGGTAACGAAAGCGCAGATTCGCTAGCCAGAGCAATAACGAATTCTAACCTCAACAATGCCATATCATCTGTCACTGTCACAAGGAATATTGCCATACCCTACTCAGATTTCTTGCCACTAATCAAAGTCCAAATGAAGCAAGAATGGTTCAACGACTGGCAGATAACTCTTACAAAAAAGGGCAATTGGTATGCCAAAATTAATGACACCATCGGTAACCAACCATGGTTTACGAGGTCGAAGGAAAATCATAGCAGAAAATTTTATACCACCATCACTCGACTGCGCCTTGGACATTGCCGCTTCAATTCCCATCTGAATAGAATGCGCATAATTGCATCATCTATATGCTCAAATTGTGATACAGGAGAAGATCAGACCCTCAACCACATATTTTTTGATTGTTCGGCTCATAGTATACAAAGATTGCTATTGGCAAACTCTTTGTTGAACATTTACCAAACGAGAGATCGCATCCCGCGCGATATTCAAGAAATTTTGAAGAATACAGAGACTTATAAGGCACTATATGAATTTGTCGCCTCATGTGATATAGAATTATGAGAATTACAAATACTGGATTTGAAAAACCAAACAACAAGGATATTTAAGAATTGGCCTCGGCCTTGAAAAAAAAATTTGAATTGACGAAAATATACCTCAGAAGTGGCTTCAGCCTGAATAACATGGACATGACAAAAATCTACCAAAGAAGTGGCTCCGGCCTTATCGAATACTGATCAGAACATTCCCAAATATGACGATGGCTGCATGGCTACGGCCTTTGCCTTTCCCCTCTGGGAAAAATGGAAAAAAAAAAAAAAAAATCAGTTGTCAAGTGGTTGTCATTGTTGTCAAAATCAAGCTGTCAAATACTGTTTTTGTAGGTTATGTTATGTTCTTGTATTGAGAAATACATTACTTTTTTTAACTTTTTCCAGCACAAATTAACATAATATTCATGTTAAATCTTGCTCCACTCACACAATATTAATCGTTCTTGTTTTTTGTGAAATGGCTGATCTCAAAATATGCAGAATTTGTTTACGTACAGAGTGTAAAGTTTTTGAGCTCGATCGATTTCAGCTTAAGTCTTATTATGAAGAAGTGATGGCTTTAAAAGTGAGTGTTATTTAGATAAACCCATCAAGTATGTCCAAAATATCCATGTATTCTTGTCTGTATTACTGAAGTATGAATTTCATTTCAAAAAGAACCATGACCATCAACTGATCAATACAAAATCATGTCTATTTTCTATTCTCTATGATTATATGTATCACTGTAAAGCTCTTTTTATCTCTGAAGAAAGTGTACTTGTCTATCAAATGGTAACAGTATGGTCAGTATGACTGTTTGTTGACAAAACAATTTTTTTTGGGTGAATTCCCCATTTGTCATGTTTTTTTCGGTTCTCAGAGGGATATTCTTACATTTTTATGAGCCTCTTGTAAGGCTATATTAGGTGTCCATTGAAATCATTGAAATTGGCAACACACTGATATTATGATATATATTATAGTTTTATATTTATAATATAATATACAATATACACCAGTTTAAAATATGAAATATCTTACGCACTACTCACCTATCTAAAAGGCCAACACTACATGGCATGGTACCCAAAATGCTGGCAGCATTGCCATGTTGAATGGCAATGTTCAATCTCTGTACGAGATAGAGACCAGCATTTTGGTTATCACTGTTTAAAGGTTCTTAATATTTATAGGTGAATGAAAATGATGTTCTACCACACTACTTCTGTTATGAGTGTGCAACTATGTTGCATAAGTTTCACAAGTTTAAAGAGAAATGCTACTGCGGGCAAAAGGCTCTACGGGAGATACTGTGGAGAGGTCCGGTAAGTTACTTTAGTTAGAAATGTTACTAATG
Organism: Aethes cnicana; assembly: GCA_963971205.1. Taxonomy (NCBI): domain Eukaryota; kingdom Metazoa; phylum Arthropoda; class Insecta; order Lepidoptera; family Tortricidae; genus Aethes; species Aethes cnicana. The sequence goes on from OZ020293.1 coordinate 1,663,408, forward strand.
TAATGAGAAATATTAAAAATTTATTTATTTGTTAGCATTTTTTTTTGTAATCTTTATGTATATTTCAAACACAATGTAAATTGTTCATGGAATAAATACTTACTTACTTACTAATAAGTATGTTTTTTTTTCTGGTTGCAATACAATGTTATTAGCATCTGTGACAACTCTTTAGTTTAGTATGGAAATTGTGTATATTGTTAAAGTCTTACCTACATATTTTCTTATATTATGTAGGAATCTTATACTTAAATTTGCTGTATGTTGTATTATAAATATTTAAGACCTTCGATGAATAGTGTAGCGGTATACGGGAAAACCTAAAAAGGTTTATGTATACTTGCATAAATGTACCTTACAATAATTTTATATCAATAAATCTCTTCTATCTATCTATCTATAGATTCTTATTTTCACTTAATGTTAAAAAGCATAATTAATTATATTATGAAATGGTATCAAATAATTCTCCTACATTTCCAGATAACTTATGAATCAGTTTACAAATTAGACAGAAGCACCAGAAACTTAAAATCGAATTTAGAGATAGTCAACCTGACTGATCAAGTCCAATCATACTCTATCGTGGAACAAGAGATCAAACCCGATCACCAAAGTGAAATTGATACTGTAAACAATGTGGTAACACCCAACAGCCCCACATCTGTGTTCGTAGACATCAAAAAGGAAATAGTCAAATTAGAATACAGACAAATGAAAGAGAGAAGAAAAAGCAAGGACTTCGAATTGGATGTAAAAAATAAAAGTATAAGAAGGACGCGATTTCTAGATGCAAACAATTGGAAGAAGCTTAGTTTGACTGAGGAAGAGGCCGTGAAGGAATTTAGAGAAAAGGCTGAAGACACAAAGTATTTGAAAGCAAGATATCAGTGTAAGGAATGCTTTAAAGGATTCTCTAAAAATGATATGCTTAATAGACATATATTGTTAAGGCACAGTGAGGTAAGATAATTTGACCACTTTAACAACTTATGTTGGTATGTATGGATCGGAATGTTGGAAATAGATGTAAGAAAATTGCATGCAGATGAGAATGTTGAGATGGAGTGTGGCGTAACTAGAATGCAATAAGGAATGGATGCATGGAATGATGGCCAATGGGGCCAGAAAGTTCTCGAATGGCGCCCGCATATGGGTAGGGCTGTCGGTAGGCCTCCAACAAGAAAGATGGAGCGACGAACTCGTGAAAATCGCGAGAGTCCGGTGGAAGCGAGTGTCACAGGATCAGTCTGAGTGGCGAGCGCGGGAGGGCTATGTCCAGCAGTGGACGTCTTTCGGCTGAAATGATGGGATGGCTGTGATAAGAGAAAGTCTGAAACTAGCCCCAGCTGTGGAGAAACTAAGGAGTAACAGATTGGATTAATTTGGTATGGTCATGTTATGACGAGGGATGAAAACTATATAGCAAATAAAGTTTGAAGTTTGAACTATGAATGTGGATACGAGGTTAGAGGTGACCGAAAAATGTATAGATGGAATGGATAGTGTGAAAGAGGATATGCTTAGAAAGGGTGAGAATTCTGAGATGACAGATGGTAGAGAGAAATGGAAGAAAGGAATATGTTGTGTCAACCCCACCTAATCGGTTTAATTTGCTGTCTGTGGGGTCCGGTCTGTTCATGCTTGCAAGGACGTTTAAAAATAATCATTAGCTTTAAATATATTACTAAGTCAAACATTTTAAGCGAGAGACCTCATCATGTTCTTATTGACATGTATTAATGAACTCTTTTATACATGATGTATTTCATTATTTATTGACATTTTGAGACTGTCGACATCTATGGAATTTATATTTATTTGACAATGGAGGCCATCTCCATATTTTTTTTTTTCTGGACCCATGGAGACTATACATCTCTAAGATCTTAGATTTAAGTTTAAGTTAGGGACTATACATCCCTTCAATGTAATTGTAGTACGTACCGATATGTATATTTTATACATGTTATGTAAATGTTATAACTATGTGTAAATTTTGAAAAAAGGCCTTCTGCTTGAGTTTGTTGCGGCGCTTCTTCTCAAGCAATGGGTCTAGGAAGCGCTAGTAAATTCTTTTCTGACGTGTAAAAGTGCCCCTATGTGGCCAATTTGCTGAATAAATGATTGAATTTTGAATTTGAGTTGATATGCGATAGGAACTCTATTAACTCTTCACACATAAACCTCTGGACCGATTTAGATTAATTGGGTTGATATGCGATAGCCCCTGATTTGCTCATTGCCTTGGGTCTTTCTTTTTTTAGTCGTTAGGCGTTTTCGAGTGTCGCCTGTGTCGGATGCGATTCAAATGGGACAGCCATCTAAGAGTGCATATGAGACAACACTTCACCAAGTACCAGTGTCTTCGGTGTCCATTCGTCTGCAATCTAGAGTGAGTATCCATCCACAGAACACCGACACAAGAGCCTATTTATGTCCCACTGCTGGGCACAGGCGTCACGAGAGTTAAATTCTTCCTCTTAATTTGCACACCTGCTCTCAGGTTAAATACGCATGATCAACTATAACAGTTTACCAACAAAATCGTAACCGTATTTTGGCAAATAAATGATTTATGAGGGCTTGGACATAGTCGCGCCATAGACGCGGGCCCAGTACAAAGACTTCAAATGAATCTTTGAATTTGTAATGCGTGCGGGATTCCTCATGACGTTTTCCTTGACCGAAATGCTCAGTTGTAAATATTGTTATGTGGTGTTGTAGTATCTACCTACTGTGACATAAACAATTTATTTTTTACTTTCCTATATATTATATCAGTTGTTATTATTTTTTTCAGAAATTCTGCATTATTACATGAAGAGTATCACAGTGGTACGACCAGAAAATGTATTCACTGCGGCGAAGAGTTCAGGTATAATATTAATTTTATTGTATTATTGTTTTGCCGTAATGGGTTTAGTTAATAAATCCAATACTAATCCATACTAATATTAATACTCTGTCTGTTACCTCTTCACGCTTCAACGGCTTGACCGATTTACATGAAATTTGACAAGGAGATAGTTCGAGTCCCAGGAAAGGACATAGGAGTTACCCTTTGTTTTCGAATGCGACAAGCTTCAATCAATATAAAAGTCATCCTTTACTGACAGACAATACACACAACCGAAACTACTGGTCTTGGTAAGGAGCGCAATCTTATATGGCGAAACAATTGAAAACGTCTAGCGGATTTGATAAGCAACAAAACAAAAGACACTCTCCTCACAACCGTTTTCGCCTCAGCAGCGCCATCTGAAGGCGCTACAGCAGACTGTCCGCCTAGGTGGCTTGACTGGAGTGACGATCGCAGCGCCCCCAACCTACCCGATTTGGTGTCCACTTTTGGATATATAAAGATTGCGCTCCTTTACTTCAACCCTCCATACTTTAAACCAGTTTAAAATCTATTTGATAATTTGCTATTTATTTTCTTCTAATAAATAATTTCCAAATCTCCTTTCTGTATGACAAGGAGGTGAAAATAATGAGTTCGTTTGATGTTTTGCTATTTAATCTATGGGTGCGTTCCGAATTGCGCTCACAGCGCTTTGAGCGTATTTCGGGACACTTTGTGAGCGTGCTCACAACGCTCAGGAAATTGATGACGTCATCGATGACGTCATCGATCGACGCTCACGGTGCTCACGCTGCGGGGCATCGGCGCTGTCAGCGCAAACGTCAAAGTGACATTTGACTATACATTTGACAGGACATGATTCCCTATTAAAAAAAAAGATTGTCAGTTACTAGTGTTGGTGCCGTGAGCGTGTTTATGATCATTCCGAATCAAAAACGCGCTCACACTGTCGTGAGTGTGACAATCAATTCGGGACACTTATGAGCGTTGTGAACGCTGTGAGCGCTTTGAGCGCAAAACGGAACGCACCCTGTTTAATTTATGTGTCACATCAATATGACAATATGAAACCTTTATGAAACTGTGACAAGACCCTATCTCGAACTCATCTTGATAATGTCGTATAAACCTATAAGAATTTTCAATACAATCTGTATTTTTTTTAATGGATCTGTCATTTGTGAAATCATTTCGAATAGTCAGAGAATTCGCCCCCAGTTGACAGTAACTTGACAGGGCCGTATGCATTAGTCATCATGGCGATATTTATTTATTTTGTATGAAATAGCTAAAAAACGTTTTTTTCGATATCAACGGTATCGTTTCTGTTAATGTCCCAAGTGCTATGCCGAAGTTAATGCATATCAACATAAACACAGTGTATTTTCTTTATATTTATATTTTTTATGTACCTATATTTTCTACCGCGGTAGACGGCAAGTTTTATTTTAAGATAGTTTACTCCGAAAGTTGGCAACGTCGCAAATAGCTGTCAAATATTTTGTTGTTTTCATTAATTTCTCAATAAAACTGAATGAAGACATGAATTATCGCTCTATGGTTGAATAAAACATATGGATTGCAACAGTTATCATAGGAACACGAAGTTTTGAGTATTATGGAAGTAATATCTTTTGAAAACTTTCCATCGCCGTTTCCATGCATTTTTATGTAATCTTATCATTTGAATGCCTAACCAACAAATATAAAACGAGACGCGTCATTCAACCATAGAATGATATCTTCCTTTTTAATTCAGCAATATTGAGAAATTAATAAAAACAGCGAAACATTTGACAGCTATATGCTACGTTGCCAACTTACGGGATAAACCCTCTTAAATAACCGTTATTTTGTTCCATAGACACGCGTCCACATACTACACACACTTGCGCACTGCGCACAGAAGCGAGTATGTGTGCTCGATTTGCGGAGTGTCCTTTGTGAGCGAAACTGGATTACACCAGCACCGGCGGGTCAAACATGTCGACGGCGATTTCGTAAGTCTGTCTGTTCATCCTTACTACTACTACAGCCTATTTGCGTCCCACTGCTGGGCACAGGCCTCCTCTCATCACGATAGGGTTTGGGGTATAGTACCCACGCGGGCCCAGTGCGGATTGGGGACTGTTCATCCTTAGTTGGCTTAAATGGGAAGCAAAATTCTAACCTCCAAATGTCTATTTTTGAATTACACTCAACAGCAAAGAAAACGGTTCACTTTGTATAGGATTTTCCATACAAAGTGACCAGTTTTCATTGCTGTTGAGTGTATTTGTGGGACAAATAAAGGAATCCCAGAAGGAATATCACTCAACAGATTTCCAAGCATTTTAAGCCGTGGTGGCCTAGGGGTTCGACCTACCGCCTCTCATGCCGAGGGTCGGGGGTTCGATTCCGGCTCGCACCTCTAAGTTTACTTACGTGCGAAATTCAATTTGAATTTACCACTGAGCTTTTCGGTGGAGGAAAACATCGTGAGGAAACCTGCACGCATCTGCGAAGTAGTTCAAAGATTTTTGTGAAGTCCCCAATCCGCACTGGACCCGCGTGGGACCCAGTGCAGATTGGGGATAGCCCAAACCCTCTCAAGATGAGGGGCGGCTTGTGCCCAGCAGTGGGACGCAAAAAGGCTGTAGTAGTAGTAGTAGTATGGAATAACATGTCACTCCGGTGTAACACATCCCTTTCCGTTTATGATCTAAGGTGTTGATACTATCACATATTGAGTTACGATTTAACCAGCTAACCTAACGGGCTTGCGCTTATCATTTTCAGGGTCAAGGGTTCAAACCCAGATTGGCACTTGAATGTTTAATAGTACTACAATGGTACTTTACAATGCCTTTTATTTTTAAACTACCCTAGGAGTGTACAAAGGGGGCACAATGTTTATTTTATCCCCATCTCTTTCATTTAAACCTTCACCGAAAAGCTCAGTTGTAAATTCAAATTGAATTTCGCACAGAAGTAAACTCAGAAGTGCTAGCCGGATTCGAACCCCCGACCCTCTGCATGCGAGGCGGACGTCGCGCCACTAGGCCAAGACCTTAACCCCATTTTTATCTCCAGGATAGCCCAGACGACGATGAAGAAGTGAACACTTATTGTGAAAAGTGTGACATCAGATTTGAAACTAGAAAAGCCTTCGATGAACACAAGTTTCATTCAGTATTACACGCCGAGGGAGTGGAGTGAGTATTTAGGTTTTTAGGGTACCGAACCTCAAGAGGTAAAAACGGAACCCTTATAGGATCACTCGTGTGTCTGTCCGTCCGTCTGTCACAGTCAATTTTCTCCGAATCTACTGGACTGATTAAGTTGAAATTTGGTACTGTAAGTTTGTGACCCAAAGACGGACGTGTAACAGAAATAAATGAATTTTAAACATAATGACATTTGACTATTTTTGTCTGAATAAACTGGCAACACGGGCGTCAGGTTTTTTTTTCTATTTTCACACATTTCGAATAGCTCAGCCAAAAGTATTGGTAGCGGGTTATATTAATGTATGGTGAAATGGCTTGATTTAATATGGTGGTTATAGGAAAAATATTTATTGTTAGTGTTGCCATACATAAAAAATACATACTTTTCAAAATATATCTTGTGACATATCAAATGATAGTACTTCTTATGAGGATCTAAATTTTTTTTTTCATTTCTTTTTTGGTCAATACCTTTTGAGTTATTTAAGAAAATAGGCAAAAAATTACCATTTCGTTGTTTATATGGTGTTCAATAAAGAGTGTTGTTGTTGTTGTTAAATCTTATTTTAGTATTTTCGATTTTTTTAAATATCTGTTTCAGACATGAACTGCAAGACGAAATCACGATACCAAGAAAAGTTCTCGGCAAACGTCTCAGAGCTAAAGTGAGTGCCACGACTAAGGGCCCTCGCCCACGGCAACTTTCTGTAGCGATGCTGCCGCGTTAAACATATCGCTATCCTTTTTTAACCGACTTCAAAAAAAGGAGGTTCTTAATTCGTCGGAATCTTTTTTTTTATTTTTTTTTATGTATGTTCACCAAAAATAAATAGTAAACGTGAACCGATTTCGATGATTCTTTTTTGTTCGAAAGGTGGTACTTCCAAGTTGGTCCCATATTAATTTGGTTCAGTTCTGATGATGGGATCCATGAGAAAATGAGGGAACTCCTCGAAATTTGCTAGCACGTAAATGATTTTGGTGTCAATTTCGAGGACTTCAAAGTTACTTATGTACTTCTATAGTAATGTTTGGAAACTGTAGCCGAAAAAAATTTTTAAATTAAAAAATAAAAACCGCCTTCAAACTCCTACAGACTGCGAAGTCGGTGTCAAGTGAACCGACCCAAAGAAATGATAATCATATAGTGAACTTGACATTGACATCGCAGTCTGTCGGAGTTTGAAGGCGGTTTTTTTTTTACATCAAAGAGTAAAAACCGGCCAAGTGCGTGTCGGGCCACGCGCAAAGTATAGGGTTCCGAAGTTGACGATGTCCACAGTACCTTTCTAAGACTTATCAGCATCTAGCTAGCCTGTGGTATGACGTGCCCGCCCGACGCGCCTGCCGCTCGAGAAAAATCATTGGTTTTTTAATCATTTCATAAGTTGGTCGACTATGACTCGTAAGTTGTACAGCCTATTTAGCTGTGATCGTTTTCCTTTCAACTACGTTATATATGCCATAACCGTGATTTTTTTCAGCCATCCAAATACCACCATTTAGCTGGCAGGGGTGGGGGGGGGGGGACACGTGACTCTAACAAAAAATATCACTTTAAAGCTTAATATTTCAAAAACGCATCACTTAATCAAAAAATAGTTTTAACAAACCCACAATATTTTTTTAAGACCTATTCAACGATATGCCGCACCATGGGGTACGCAAGAAAAAAAAATTACATCCCCTCTTTACGAGTAGGGGAGGTACCCTATAAAAAATATATTTCAAAATTTTGTTGTACCACTTTGTCAGCGTAACTAATATGCATATTCATGCCAAATTACAGCTTTCTAGAACTAAGCATCTCCGAGCAATAGTGCGGACAGACGGACGGACGGACGGACGGACGGACATGGCGAAACTATAAGGGTTCCTTGTGGACTTCGGAACCCTAAAAAGGATAGCGATATGAGAAGCACGGAAGCATCGCTACAAGAAGTCGCCGTGGGCGAGCGATCCATATCCATAAATGCGAAAGTAACTCTGTCTGTTTGTTACCTCTTCACGTTTCAACCGCTGGACCGATTTGGATGAAATTTGGCATGGAAATAGTTGGGGTCCCGGGAAAAGACATAGGCTAGTTTTTATCCGGGAAAAATGCATAATTCCCGCGGGAACGCGATAACCGAATTCCACGCGGGCGAAGTCGCGGGCAGAAGCTAGTTAATATTATAAATGCGAAAGTAACTCTGTCTGTCTGTTACCTGTTCACGCTTCAACCTTTGGACCGATTGAGATGGAATTTGGCACGGAGATAGTTGGGGCCCCGGGAAAGGACATAGGCTACTTTTTATCCCGGAAAAGGCATAGTTCCCGCGGGAATGCGATAACCGTATTCCATGCGGGCAGAAGCTAGTGCTCATATAAAAAAATCGTAGATACATGCGCGTTGGTGATGTTTGGTTTTTACAGGGTTGATTAACACTGTAATATAAATGTCAACGTTATTACTTGTTTTACTATATTTTCTGATTTAGGAGTATTTTGTATATTTTTGATTAGATATACAAGTAGCCATATTTTTGGTTTCAGATAACAGGAGACTTGAAGAAAAGGTACACTTTTGGTAAATTTCTCCAAACGCACGAACATTTTTTAGGTGAAGGAAAAAGCAAAAATAAATCTGGAAATTAAATGTTTGAAACTATTTGTTATTAATGCGAAAGTAACTATGTCTTTCTGTTACCTCTTTACGCCTAAACGAAATTCGGTATGGAGATAGTTTGAGTCCCGGGGAAGGATTTAGGCTACGTTTTATCCCGGAAAAATAGATAGTACTCGCGGGGACGCTGTTATCGAATTCCATGAGGACGAAGTTGCTGGTGGAATAGTGTCATTTTATAGTTTACTGCAAGCCGTGGTGGCAGTGGTTCGACCTACCGCCTCTCATGCAAAGGGTCGGGGGTTCGATTCCGGCTCGCACCTCTAAGTTTACTTATGTGCGAAATTCAAATTGAATTCACCACTGAGCTTTTCGGTGAAGCAAAACATCGTGAGGAAACCTGCACGCATCTGCGAAGTAATTCAAAGATGTGTGTGAAGTCCCCAATCCGCTCTGGGCCCGCGTGGGGACTATAGCCCAAACCCTCTCGTGATGAGAGGAGGCCTGTGCCCAGCATTGGGCCGTAAATAGGCTGTTGTAGTAGTAGTAGTATTAGTATAGTTTACTGGCTTCTGCCCGCGATTTCGTCCAAATCGGCTTGGCGTTAAGTATGGTATTAAAAAAACTGTCGTATACAGGAAATCAGATGACGAACAAATCGCGGCTTCAGACACTAAAAAAAGGCGGAAAAGACCGAAACGAAAAAGAAGGAAACCCACCACCTGCCATCAGGTAACGTTATTATTCTTACATTGCTAGTGGGAGGGCCTGGTGCTAGGTCCGTCCGGGGTGGTACCACCGTCTTACCCCGCTAACCTGCCGCTAGGGCTTGAAACCGGTTTTTGCCCCCATTCAAATAAACCGGTTTTCTTATCGTTCTTTCGTTTACTATTTCATGTTTAATAAGGCTATAAAATAATACGAAGTAATAACCTAAATACACTATGGAGTTCCACATAAAGAGTATAAAATAATTCTAAATATTTGGCTATTTCGGGGTTTTTTTAATTAACCGGTTACAAGCCCTGCCTGCCGCCAAATAGCAGTGCTCGCACTGTTGTGTTCCGGTAGGGGGTTAAGGCAGCCGGTGAAATTTCTGGCACAGAGGCATTCCATCTTAGGCCTCAGGGTAGGCAACGCATTCGAGATCTTATGGTTTCTTAATGGGGGATCAAAGGATTTCGGTGTCCATGGGTCGCAGTGACCACTTACCATTCAGGTGGGCTGTGCGCTCGTTTACCTATACCATCGACATCAAAAAAAAACATTTTAAATTAAGAGTCCCCAGTACGCACGGCGTTTCTCAACTTTTCATACAAACGTATTTTCGCTTTTATTCCCAAATTACTAAACAGATTGACTCGAAACTTGGTACACGTAATAAAATCATTATTGTGAGTGTCCAAAATCAGTAAATATCGTTGTAAAACAAAACACAATTAAATTACAGCCAAAAAACTGAATTTAACGTTTGTATGGATTCCTCCAAAAATGCTCCTAGTTTCTTTGTTATTCAATTTATTACAATCAAAGTATATTAGACATAGACATAGACATTTATTTCTCAATATCAAATTACAGCATATTTTACATGTCAAAATAAGACAATTTCACATTTTATTTTGGACACTAATATCTCTGCTCCACTATTACTAAAATTTGGTGCGAATCTGATAAGTAGTTTGCGAAATAAAACGTAACTACGTTTGTATGGAGAAAGGAGCTTATGTAGGTGACTCTTCAATCATAAATCATAATCATAAATCATTTATTTGCCAAATACAATTTTGCTGGTACATTGTTGTAGTCAATCATGCGTATTTAACCTGCGAGCAGGTGTGCAAATTAAGAGAAGGAATTTAGTTACATTTAATGTCTTATTATTAAAAGTTAGTAAAGTCAAATAACAATGTCAAGAGTCGCTAGTATAATTAATTAATAGTCTTAAGATAAGCATGTAGTTGTCATTTTACCAAAATCAAGATTTTGTAATCATTGATACCTACTTGAAAAAGGATACTTGAAAGTAAAATCTAGTATGGAAGATAGACACGTGTTTAAGGTAGCTAAACAAAAACATTATACTTATGACAGTTATTATTGATATGTTTACCACGTTTTAAACAGACTTGAAACCAACGTCATTGATGCACTTTCGAATATCTCATTTTAATCTGTCCCTAAAGTTGACCCTCTTTAATTTAACGCATTCACTGCCACTTCTTTTAACGAACTTTCGCCAGGTGCCACATCTGTCATTAAGGGAACATTGCAACGCACATGTGCGTTCGAGGGACTGCGGGAAAGTCAGCAAAACGCATATATCCGTCGGTGGCAGTGAATGCCTTAATTCGTCACTTGGGGCGTTAACACTAGGGACGAGTGAAAATGACAATTTCGCAAAAACAAACGACATTTTTGAATACATTTGCGAAAAAAAAAAAAAGAAATAAACGAACAGGATGAAGCTCAAAAAACTTTACGCACTAGTTCGTAAAAAACAACTTTAGGCACGCCCACTAGTTGTGAAAAAACAAAAAGCGCTCGTTCGGAAATGACAAACTTTTGACACGCGAAATAGGTATCGAAATGATTAATTTCTCAAAAAGTAAACATGTTTAGCGTGCGCAAAGTTCGTCATCTTCGAACGAGTGCTTTTTGTTTTTTGACACCTAGTGAGCGTTCGTAAAGATTTTTACGAATTAACCACCCTAGGTCTGTAATGTACTATTGCGCACTAGTTCGTAAAATTTTTTGGCATCCTGTAAAAAATGTCGTTCGATACACGTTTGAAATTGTCATTCTCATTCGTCCCTAGTGTTAACGCTCGCTTTCACTCCCGCCAACATAACTAGGGACTCGTGATAAAGTGACAAACTTTTCGCACTCGCATCAAAATGTACTATTCTCCCCAGTGCGGCAAACACTTCGAGACCCAGACGGCGTGCATGAAGCACCATCTGTCGGAGCACCCTCGGACCTCGTTCTACCCCTCCACGGAGCGCCACATCTGCGAGATATGCGGCGCTTCGCTCGCGGTAATAATACGTTTTTTCTTTAACATGTTTATTTTATTTTATTTTTATACTAGCTTCTGCCCGCGACTTCGTCCGCGTGGAATTCGGTTATGGCGTTCCCGCGGGAATTGAGCGTTAAACTATAACAAATTATATACGAAAACCTTCCTCTTGAATCACTCTGTCTATTAAAAAAAACGCATCAAAATCCGTTGCGTAGTTTTAAAGATTTAAGCATACATATAGGGATATAGCGACAGAGAAAGCGACATGTAGTGATATAAAAACTAGCTTTTCCCCGCAATTTTTACAAAATTACCTACGTCCCAAATTACATACGTTTGATGGTGATGATGATGATGATGATTGTGATGATGATGGTGAGCATCATGATGGCGATGTTGATGATGACGCAGATGATGATGATGATGACGGTTATCATGGTGGTAATCATGATGATGACGATTGTGATGATGATGGTGAGCATCATGATGGCGATGTTGATGATGGCGATGTTGATGATGCCGGTTATCATGGTGGTAATCATGATGATGATGATTGTGATGATGATGGTGAGGATCATGATGGTGATGTTGATGGTGACGCAGATGATGATGATGACGGTTATCATGGTAGTAATCGTGATGATGATGGTGAGCATCATGATGGCGATGTTGATGATGACGCAGATGATGATGATGACGGTTATCATAGTCGTAATCATGATGATGACGATTGTGATGATGATGGTGAGCATCATGATGGTGATGTTGATGATGACGCAGATGATGATGATTTATTTATTTAAACTTCATTGCACATACAAAATGTATACAATTGGCGGACTTAATGCCTAAAGGCATTCTCTACCAGTCAACCATAAGGCCAAACAGAAAGGAAAATGATTAGGTGCATCAATATCAGAAATACTAGGAAGATAACAAATCATTTCAAAAGAGGGTAAATTTACATATATTTACATATATTTTATTTATTTATGATGACGGTTATGATGGTGGTATTCATGATGATGATGGTGATTGTGATGATGACGGTGAGATCATGATGATGATGACGCTGCATGATGGTGATGATGACGGTTACGATGGTGGTAATTTAATGGTGACGCTGATGATGATGACGACGATGTTAATTTCTGCTTACTGTTAACTTCCATAGCCGGGAAGCGTGGCGGTGCACCAAAACATGCACTCGCGGAGCACAGTCTTCCCCTGCCACGCGTGCGGTCGCCAGTTCCATTCCAGCGTGGGGCTGAAAAGACATCTGGTGGTAATAGACTTAACTATGTTTCTCGTAAATATTGAAATAAAAAAATAATTTACGACTGGCCTTTATATATAAATAAATCTTTATTTTTGGCCTTGTTTTGACAGTCGGATTGGTACAGTTGGTGGTGACCCTGCCTTCTGTTCCGATGGCCGCGGGTTCGAGTCCCGCTCGGGGCAAACTTTGTGTGATGAACACGAATATTTGTACTCGAGTCATGGATGTTAGTGTTCATATATGTATGTATTTCTCTATATAAGTATTTATATCGTTGTCTAGCACCCATAGTACAAGCTTGCTTAGTTTGGGGCTAGGTTATTTAAATGAACTTTTTTTTTTATAATTCGTAAAGCGTGGTCAAACACCCTATTATAACAGACTATACAAGTATACCTAATTAAAAGCCCCGACACGAATCTTGAGCGGTGAGCGAAAGTAGAGGGGATATTTGCGCATGCATACGCCTAAAGGGCCAATAAGCGTGCGCGCACGGCATAGCGCCCGCTGCATCCCGCGCCCCTCCGTCTACTACTACAGCCTATTTGCGTCCCACTGCTGGGCACAGGCCTCCTCTCATCACGAAAGGGTTTGGGCTTTAGTCCCCACGCGGGCCCAGTGCGGATTGGGCACTTCACACACATCTTTGAATTACTTCGCAGATGCGTGCAGGTTTCCTCACGATGTTTTCTTTCACCGTAAAGCTCAGTGGTAAATTCAAATTGAATTTCGCACATAAGTACACTTAGAGGTGCGAGCCGGAATCGAACCCGCGACCCTCTGCATGAGAGGCGGCAGGTCGAACCACTAAGCCACCACGGCCCCTCCGCCTATGAGACCTTATTTTCGATTTCTGCGCATCGAAGACCACCGCATCTATGGAATTTATATTTATTTGACAATGGAGGCCATCTCCATAATTTTATATATATATATATATATATATATTTATTTTCTGGACCCTTGGAGACTATACATCTCTAAGATCTTAGATTTAAGTTTAAGTTAGGGACTATACATCCCTTCAATGTAATTTTAGTACGTACCTATATGTATATTTTATACATTTTGTAAATTTTGTAAAAAGGCCTTCTGCTTGAGTTTGTTGCGGCGCTTCTTCTCAAGCAATGGGTCTAGGAAGCGCTGGTTAATTATTTTTCTGACGTGTAAAAGTGCCGCTATGTGGCCAATTTGCTGAATAAATGATTGAATTGAATTGAATTGCTCAAGATTCGAGCCGATGCCTGTAACTTATCGATATAATATTTTCACAGACACACACCGGAGAGAAGCCTTTCCAGTGCAGTTTATGTGACAAACGCTTCACACAAAGCAACAGTATGAAATTACACTATAAAACCTTTCATCTCAAGCAGCCATACCCTAAGAGGTAAGAGAAACGAACTAGATCCTTTCTTTTTCATGTATTTGGTAGACAAGACAAAAGTGGCGACGTGGTGGCCTAGTGGTTCGACCTACCGCCTCTAATGCAGAGGGTCGGGGGTTCGATTCCGGCTCGCACCTCTAAGTTTACTTATGTGCGAAATTCAATTTGAATTTACCACTGAGCTTTTCGGTGAAGGAAAACATCGTGAGGAAACCTGCACGCATCTGCGAAGTAATTCAAAGATGTGTGTGAAGTCCCCAATCGACACTGGGCCCGCGTGGGGACTATAGCCCAAACCCTCTCGTGATGAGAGAAGGCCTGTGCCCAGCAGTGGGACGCAAAAAGGCTGTAGTAGTAGTAGTAGTTGGTAGACAAACGAGCGCACAGCCCACCTGATGGTAAGCGGTCACTGCGGCCCATGGACACCGAAATCCTATGATCCCCCATTAAGAAACCATAAGATCTCGAATGCGTTGCCTACCCTGAGGCCTAAGATGGAATGCCTCTGCGCCAGAAATTTCACCGGCTGCCAAATATCGTTAGTTTAATAAAATAATGGCGAAAAATTGGTTTACAAACTGACAATTCATATTGCCCATGAAAACCAGTTTGCCTGTTAACAAGAAAACCAGTTTGCCTGAAGATATCCGACAGGAACCGAATAAAATTAGATTTAAAAATAAACTTAAAAAGTATCTGTTATCTAAGTTATAAATAGCTAAAATAATATAATAATTAATAATATATTATGTCAAAATAATAATATGTAATAATAGTAGTAAATAGGTAATATTAAAATTAAGGAATGTCAAACTGAAGACTATCTGTATATTTTCTTGCCTGCAGACAAACTGCATACAAGTATTTTTGCGGGAAAATGATTTAGTTTTAAGTTTTTTTTTGTTTCTGTAAGATTTATTAATTTTCAATAAGTAAAAAAAATTAAAACCGTTTCACAGGAACAGAAGAAAGAAGAACCAAGACCCAAATGTTCAAGAGACAGTAGATATGGATTCCAACAGCGAGTCTTCGGAAGAGAGTTTTCCGGATCCGGAATTGCCGGTCGCGAATGAACTCAGACCCGTATCTGACGTCACACCCGAGGAACATATGACCGACGACACTGTACACTATTTAACTTTGAACTGACTGATATATAAAACATCTGCTAAAGATCGTTTTTTTATTTCTCAACCCTATCGGAAAGTAGAAAATTTCCTTTAGCCCCATCTCGTAGCCAGATTTGGTAGCTGGCTTCCAAATGGGAAATATGGTTTCCCACCTGGTAGCCAGCTATGAAATGGGAATAACTTTCCCATCTCGTAGCTAGATTTGGTAGCTGGCTTCCAAATGGGAAATACGGTTTCCCACCTGGTAGCCAGCTATGAAATGGGAATAACTTTCCCATCTCGTAGCCAGATTTGGTAGCTGGCTTCCAAATGGGAAATATGGTTTCCCACCTGGTAGCCAGCTATGAAATGGGAATAACTTTCCCATCTCGTAGCCAGATTTGGTAGCTAGCTACGTAATGGGAAGACACGTTTCTAATTTCGTAGCCAGATTTGGTAGCTAGGATTCGGTCACTTACGACCACTTTCCTCTCACGGCCATTTGCTTGGAATGCCCACATCCCCGAATGTCCAAGTCGCTCGTACGACCATAATACAAGGAATGTGATTGGGTCGACGGGTCCCCGCTACGCGGGGCCCCTATTTCTAGGTAGTTTGCCCTTCGGGCGTATATAGATGACTAACCAACCTAACCTACATTCACACCTTTGACCTAGCGGACTGAGTGGACACTTACCAGTAAACTAGTAGTCGACTGAACCCGATGAACGAGATGGGACTTTCAAATTCCCGTAGAGTAGCCAGCTTCGAATCGGGATTATTTTTCCCATTTGGAAGCCAGCTTCACAACCTAGCTACGAGATGGGACTTTCAAATTCCCGTATAGTAGCCAGCTTCGAATCGGGATTATTTTTCCCATTTGGAAGCCAGCTTCAAAACCTAGCTACGAGATGGGACTTTCAAATTCCCGTATAGTAGCCAGCTTCGAATCGGGATTATTTTTCCCATTTGGAAGCCAGCTTCACAACCTAGCTACGAGATGGGACTTTCAAATTCCCGTATAGAAGCCAGCTTCGAATCGGGATTATTTTTCCCATTTGGAAGCCAGCTTCACAACCTAGCTACGAGATGGGATTTTCAAATTCCCGTATAGTAGCCAGCTTCGAATCGGGATTATTTTTCCCATTTGGAAGCCAGCTTCACAACCTAGCTACGAGATGGGACTTTCAAATTCCCGTATAGTAGCTTCGAATCGGGATTATTTTTCCCATTACGTAGCTACCAAATCTGGCTACGAGATGGGACTAAAGGGAAAATTTTGCTTCTATGATTTACTGATTGAGAAGAGAATGCCACTGGGCATCAAGTCCGCTTTTTGCGCTTTTTAAGTTACTGCAATAAAACTTGAATTAATGAATAAGAATACGCAAAGCTCGACTCAGATGGCGCTGCAAACGCTTGACCCGAACCAAAACCCAAACACTGCAGCTGTAAAAATTTTACGGGTTTTTTTGCTGATAATTTTAAGTAGATTTGTTTTTGTTTTAATAGTACATTATTGCAGAGGCCGCCAAGTAGCGCATTGCCGGACGAGTCAGTTAGAAGGCTGAGCGAAGCGAAGCCTTCTATTAGTACGAGTCCGGCAATCGCAATTGCGGCCGAGGTATATATAATGCTTTTCTCAAACAGCGAGGAAATACGTAAGGTCAGTCGGGGCAAGTGCGCCAGGATGGGGTAAGTGCGCCTAACATAAATATATCGAAACCTATAAATATTACTCAACTAGTAGTTGGCTGTTTACAAGGCATAGGGGCGAAATAAATTTAGGCGCACTTACCCCACATCAGTATTTACTACTTCCATGATCGTGGATGATTTGGCCATGGAAGTGGTACTTATTACTTCCATGGATTTGTCAGTTTCGGGGCAAGTACGCCAGGATGGGGTAAGTGCGCCTAACATAAATATATCGAAACCTATAAATATTACTCAACTAGCAGTTGGCTGTTTACAAGGCATAGGGGCGAAATAAATTTAGGCGCACTTGCCCCTCATCAGTATTTACTACTTCCATGATCGTGGATGATTTGGCCATGGAAGTTGTACTTATTACCTCCATGGATTTTTGTCAGTTTCTAGAGGTGTCTCAAATAGCAAGCGAATTAAAAAAAACACACACACGACAATAATGTTTTTGCTGGCCAAGGCCGGCAAT
Organism: Aethes cnicana; assembly: GCA_963971205.1. Lineage (NCBI taxonomy): Eukaryota > Metazoa > Arthropoda > Insecta > Lepidoptera > Tortricidae > Aethes > Aethes cnicana. The sequence goes on from OZ020293.1 coordinate 1,681,061, forward strand.
GGACAGCCTCGCGTCTTCTTTTTTTGAAAGTAACACGAACATTTCCGAGCATGTTTGAGAAAATAATTATTAAATATTGACCGCAATTTTAATTTTGGTTCAGTTGTTAAAAAATACTCAGCCCCCTATAAAGGGAAGAAAAATTATTTAAACTACCACCCTTAGGAGTGTTTATACACTCCTAAAAGGCAGTGACAAATTGCAAAGAAAAATAGTAGCGCCATCATACATTCAAGTGCCAATCTGGGTTTGAACCACAGGTTTGAACCCTTGACCCTGAAAATGATAAAGCCCGTTAGGTTAGCTGGTAAAATCGTAACTCAATATGTGATAGTATCAACACCTCAGATCATAAACGGAAAGAGATGTGTTATAGGTACCGGAGTGACAGTTACTCCATACTACTACTACTACTGCTCTGCGTCCCACTGCTGGGCACAGGCCCTCTTATCACCAGAGGATTTGGGCTATAGTCCCCATGCGGGCCCAGTGCGGATTGGGAACTTCTCACATATCTTTGAATTAGGTACTTCTCAGATGCGTGTAGGTTGCCTCACGATGTTTTCATTCACCGAAAAGCTCACTTAGTAAATTCAAATTGAATTTCACACATAAGTAAACTTAGAGGTGCGAGCCGGAATCGAACCCCCGACCCTCTGCATGAGAGGCGGTAGGTAGAACCACTAGGCCACCACGGCTGTTGACTAAACCGTAAAATTAAGTTTCGATTAAGGAAAAGCCTGTGAAAATGGACTATTGATAGTCAAAGCTATGAACATATTTCCATATATGACAAAAAATTTAAAGAATATTTTATAAATCGACCATACTACTCAATTAATGAATATTTAGCCAACTTGTTAGATTAAGAGAATTTATAATGTATTTACTCGTAGCATGTAAATTAAGATTATGGACATTTAATTTATATTTTATTTTATTACTTATAGACACTTATAACAATTTTGTAATCCAATAATAACTTTGTACTTAACAATATATTTGAATGTATCATGTGTACGAAGCGCAAATAAAGATCTCATTCTCATTCAATCGTTTCATCATCATTTCAGCCAAAATCCATCCACTGCTGGACATAGGCCTCCCCCAAGGCTCGCCACTCAGACCGGTCCTGTACCTGTCTACCGCGACTTTCACGAGGTCATCGCTCTATCTTGTTGGAGGCCTACCGACAGCTCGCCTCCCCGTTCGCGAACGCCACTCGAGAACTTTCCGGCCCCATCGGCCATCAGTCCTGCGAGCAATCGTTTAGTGCTTTATTTTAAATGGCCGTCTTGATTGCATACAAAAACGATGGAGCCACGATAATTATAGAACGAATTGGAACATTTGGAACAGACGAACGTTATCTTAATCGTCATTGAAAACTGAAATTTCATCTCGCTTTATATTGCGAATGTGTATCCGTAACATTTTACGTTACCCAATATTTCAGAGCATTTCGTCTCGCTATTATTGTCGGAGATCAATACCCTGGTATTGGCATGCGGGTCAGAATCGAAAGCGAATCGACCCGCATCGAGTCGGGACAAACCTGACCCTGGGGTCAGATGGAGCTTATAAATCCATAAAGCTATAGTATAGTAGCAAACGTGTACCCTAAGGCTTTTAGCACAGAATATTAAATAGTACTACGTATAGAATGGCCACGGAATCACCCGCCTGAATCTTGTTAGATATAGTGTAAGAACCCCTTTATAAATTTATATTATAGGTATATAGTCTGTGAAATCTGTCATTCTCTCTGTGCAAGAAGCAATGGCTGAAGATGTGCGCTCTTGACAATTTTCATTAAAGCATCAAGCCAAGATTAGTCTTTCAGTTAAGTAAATGGTTCCTGACTTCACTTCCGCAATTAAAGTTTTCTTAAATCTAGCCGGCGCGCAACTCGCCCTTACTGTCATTTGTTACTTCCAGAGATGGTGAGTGAATCGTTGGCCCGCGTACTGGTACAAGTGTACGCAGACGTCCTCGCACGCATACATTCACGCTTCATTCGAATCGTGTTCGAAATCGTGTTTTTTATAGGCCGTGTCCGCCGTGTGCTTTTAGTCTAGCTACTTAACTTAACCCATTCTTATGTTCTGTTTGAATGAGTGTCAATTAAGAATCAATTTTTTTTTTTTTTTATTGATTCTTAATTGACAAAATTCGCTCTAAATGTATCTACTTATTACCTACATAGTCAATCAATACACAACAGCAACACTTTCGCTCATGAACCAATTATACAGGTCGAATAGCTCGTCTTATAGTTGTGTTCATAATTGATATGAATTATTTATTATTATATTAGCCTGTAGTGTCCCACTGTTGGGCAAAGAAAGGCCTCTCTCTCATTTTTCCACGCTTTTCTGTCTCTTGCGACATCCGGCCAATCATTACGGAAGGCGTCTAGTTCGTCCCGCCATCTCCGTCGGGGTCTACCGCGAATTAGGGCCGGTTCCTATATCCACGTAACGCCTCGTTTTGCCTACGGACGGTTAAAATTTGACAGATTCTCTATGGAACAAATGTCAAAAATCAACCGTCCGTAGGCAAAACGAGGCGTTTCGTGGATATAGGAACCGGGCCTTAATTGATATGAATATCCGAGGGAAATTCAAATATTGAACAACTTACTTTGGTTGCTGGCTCGGCCACGTTAAGAGAATGGGAGAGGATCGGGCAGTGAAAAGAGCGTATATAGGTCGTCCGACTGGACGTCGCCCAGTGGGGCGACCTAGATATCGCTGGAGGGACGTCGTCGAAGCGGACCTGCGGAGCCTCCGAGTCAGCAACTGGCAGGAGGTGGCGCAGGACAGGACACAGTGGCGAAAGCTCGTTTTTAGGGTTCCGACGTCCACAAGGAACCCTTATAGTTTCGCCATGTCCGTCCGTCCGTCCGTCTGTCCGCACTATTGCTCGGAGATGCTTAGGTCTAGAGAGCTGTAATTTGGCATGAATATGCATATTAGTTACGCTGACAAAGTGGTACAATAAAATTTTGAAATATATTTTTTTATAGGGTACCTCCCCTACTCGTAAAGTGGGGATGTATTTTTTTTTCTTGCGTACCCCATGGTGCGGCATATCGTTGAATAGGTCTTAAAAAAATATTGTGGGTTTGTTAAAACCATTTTTTGATTAAGTGATGCGTTTGTGAAATATTAAGCTTTAAAGTGCTATTTTTTGTTAGAGTCACGTGTCCCCCCCCCCCCCCTGCCAGCTAAATGGTGGTATTTGGATGGCTGAAAAAAATCACGGTTGTGGCATATATAACGTAGTTGAAAGGAAAACTATCAGAGCTAAGTAGGCTGTACAAACTTACGAGTAATAGTCGACCAACTTATAATGATGATTTTTCTCGAGCGGCAGGGGCGTCGGGCGGGCACGTCATATCACAGGCTAGCTAGATGCTAATAAGTCTTAGAAAGGTACTGTGGGCATCCTCAACTTCGGAACCCTATAATTTGCGCGTGGCCCGACACGCACTTGGCCGGTTTTTTATTTATTTTTTCCAAAAACAAAATACACGTTTATTACAATAATTATTTACTCGCCAAACTGTTACGTTTGATGGCGAGACGCGCTCGATTTTATCACTAAATACTTAATATATTTATTAAACTAGTAAATATCTTTTTTATCTAAAAGGACTTTCTAAAAATAGGTATTCACCCCTCGATAACCCGTTTTACACTATTTCTATCACATTTTTAATTTGTTATCGAGAAGGAAATCCTTTAGTTTTGATTTTAATACATTCTTACTTAATTTAGGTGTCTGTCTTAATAAATTCATTTTGTTTACCGTTTTCGGCACAATACATTTGGACGTTTCGGAGGCCAAGATCCATTTTGGGTCGCTGAGCCAGCCTAGTTAGTTGGTTAGTTACTTTGGTACCTCTATTCCTACATGATTCCTACACACAGGAGCTTATCTAATCGAAACGGGTGCAAAGGAATAGGGACCGTCCTTTTCCCTAAATAAAAATGCATTTTCTCAAACATGCTCGGAAATGTTCGTGTTACTTTCAAAAAAAGAAGACCTTGGCCAGCAAAAACATTATTGTCGTGTGTGTGTTTTTTTTTTTAATTCGCTTGCTATTTGAGACACCTCTGTAGAGAAACTGACAAATTCATGGAGGTAATAAGTACAACTTCCATGGCCAAATCATCCACGATCATGGAAGTAGTAAATACTGATGTGGAGTAAGTGCGCCTAAATTTATTTCGCCCCTATGCCTTGTAAACAGCCAACTACTAGTTGAGTAATATTTATAGGTTTCGATATATTTATGTTAGGCGCACTTACCCCATCCTGGCGCACTTGCCCCGACTGACCTTACGTATTTCCTCGCTGTTTGAGAAAAGCATTATATATACCTCGGCCGCAATTGCGATTGCCGGACTCGTACTAATAGAAGGCTTCGCTTCGCTCAGCCTTCTAACTGACTCGTCCGGCAATGCGCTACTTGGCGGCCTCTGCAATAATGTACTATTTCCTAATGACGTAAAGTAATTAAAACGTGAGTCGTGTGGTTTATTTCAGGTGGTTAATGGAAGCGGACTAAATATAGGCGTTACTCACCACTCTGCTATGACGGTAAAGCGCAGAATGTATCGTATGTGTGTATTTTTAACGATGAAATTCAAACGTAGACGTCAATAAAGATGACGTTATGGTATTGTTTGAGTGCAATAGAGAAATCATAAGCTGATATTTATAGATGTGAATCTGTGGTAAAGGGGAGGCGAGCATAATAAAAACTACGAATTAAAAAAAAGAAAATTTGTTAAAACAAAGAAAGAGATCATTTTTCTCTTGAAAAAAACGTTTTTTTTTTATCTGTCTTTTTAAACTAGCACGATGAGGTAACTTTTTACAATGGTTTATTTTTCATGATATCCATATCCATACTAATCCATACTATAATATTATAAATGCGAAAGTAACTCTGTCTGTCTGTTACCTCTACACGCTTCAATCGCTTGACCGATTTTGATGAAATTTGGCACGGAGATAGTTGGAGTTCCGGGAGGACACAGACTACTTTTTATCCCGGAAAAACGCATAGTTCCCGCGGGAACGCGATAACCGAATTCCACGCGGGCAGAAGCTAGTAGGTATTATTAACAAAAATAAAATAAGAAACTGACTGACTGACTGACTGATCGATCAACGCAGAGCCGAAACTACTGGCCATAGAGAGCTGAAATTTGGCATGCAGGTTCCTTAGGGAACGTAGGGGAGCACTAAGAGAGGATTTTGCAAAATTCCCACGGGAACGGGAAAAATCGGGATTTTACTTTTTAATATTTCTGCGCATACGAAGTTGCGGGGAAAAGCTAGTATTAAATAAAAACATAGATATAAGGTTAAGAAAATGAGATTCTCAACCTTTTCAGTAGTCTGTTGAAAATAATCGAGTTCAGTCTGGCCCACGCTCCGCTAAAATACCGATCCATTCACGTGTAATCCCATGAATGACGTGCGCCAGAGATATAGCCCACGTGTAGATCGGAACGCGCACTCCATTGTAACAAGTGAGATTATTTTAAATGCGTCTATCAATCGCCTTATATCTTTTAGGTTTAAGTAGCCAATGACAAAGAGCGGATATTTTAATTTCGTCATATCCGCCCGTATGCCACAGCCATTTTACTCGGAGACTGGGTGGTGTTCAATGACCCGCTAGACTAGAAAGTTATGCTGTAAAATTATGAGAATCCATACTAATATTGTAAATGTGTGTGAAAGTGTGTTTGTTTGTTTGTTTGTCCTACCTTCACGTCGAAACGACTGGACGGATTTGAATGAAATTTGTTACGGAGATAGTTTAGGACCCTAGGAATAACATAGGCTACTTTGTATCCCGGAAAAACGCAAAGTTCCCGCGGGAACGCGATAATCGAATTCCACGCGGGTGAAGCAACGGGCAGAAGCTAGTAATTAAGTGTTTTTTTCATTTGTTTTTCAGGGATGAAAAAATAATTTAAGAAGGCGTTGGGGCCATGTGGGATGTCCATAGATAGGTCTTTGTAAATTATTACTTATATTATGGAGATTTCTAAGCGAGTTTTTTTTACTCATGTCAATATTTTGTTCTAAAGTGGTAAAAAGTTTGTGTGTGTGTGTGTGTGTGTGTGTGTGGCCCATTATTTTTTAAAATATGCTGTTTTGATTTTGATTTGATTTTCGTTTTTTTTTTAGTTGTAAATAAGCAAGTAACAAGCAAGTAACTAAGCAGAAATCAACAAAAAGTTCTAACGCATGGTTTGAACATAATAAGTAGATTTCAAAAGTGAATTTCCTGAGGCAATGGTTGCAAATAAACTAAATATGAATATGAAATAGTTGGAGTCCCGGGAAAGGACATAGGCTACTTTTTATCCCGGAAAATTGCATAGTTCCCGCGGGAGCGCGATAGCCGAATTCTACGCGGACGAAGTCGCGGACAGAAGCTAGTTAAAAATAAATTCATACAAAAGTCGCATTATTTGGGTTGGGTAAAATCTAGTTCCTAATTAAAAATGAATGTTACCAATCCAGTTGAGCTAACCTGCAGAAATTCGGCGCGTGGGCGCGTTCTGCAATGAAGTGCCATTCAAACACATACAAAATTAGAATTATTTCGATCGATGATCCAGAAATGCAAGCTTTCGAATTGGGAGTGATCGATTTGGATCGGCGTGCCTGAAATTAGAACAACATTCATATTAATATCTTAGAGACGAATGGAAATTGAAATCATTTTTTTCATGTCATTGCCCAGCAAATTAGCACACAGCCCGTCTGATGGTAAGCGGTAGTTCAAATGCGTTGACAAATTTACTGTGAGACCTAATAAAGTAATGCCTCTGTGCCAGTAATTTAGAAAGAAAGAAAGAAAGAAAACATTTATTCATGACATTACACACACACACACACACACACACAAAAGACAAAAAGAGCAACATTTATACAGAACTAAAGAAAAAGTACCGCAAAATTACCGTAGTGTCTCAAGTCGAAAGTCTTCGACCAGTGTGTGTTGCCAGTGATGACTTATGGTTCCGAGACGTGGGCGCTTACGATGGGCCTCATAAGAAGGCTCAAAATCACTCAGAGGGCAATGGAGAGGGCTATGCTCGGGGTTTCTCTGCGTGATAGAATCAGAAATGAGGATATCCGTAGTAGAACTGGGGTCACCGACATAGCCCGAAGAATTGCGAGCCTTAAGTGGCAGTGGGCGGGGCACATTGCTCGCAGGACTGATGGCCGATGGGGCCGGAAAGTTCTCGAGTGGCGCCCGCGAACCGGGAGACGAGCTGTCGGTAGGCCTCCAACAAGATGGAGCGACGACCTCGTGAAAGTCGCGGGAAACCGGTGGAAGCAAGTAGCACAGGACCGGTCTGAGTGGCGAGCCTTGGGGGAGGCCTATGTCCAGCAGTGGACGTCTTTTGGCTGAAATGATGATGATGATGAAAGAAAAAGTGTTGTGGCCTGTCACGAAATGGTCCCAACTCAGCATGTGCTAGCATTAAATGCCAGCGCTGGTCTTCCGTTGGGGCCATTTGGTGACACCACGACCGGCTACACACGATACATTTAAAGAATACAAATAATCTTATTTACATACAAAAAACAAATAACACCAAAAAATTTAAACGGCTGGCTAACCCCCTTACCGGAACACAACAGTGCGAGCACGGCTATTTGACGGCAGGTTAGCGAGTAAGACGGTGGTAGCTATCCGGACGGACCTTACAGGTCTTACCACCAGCAAAGCAAACATTACAATAGTTTTACGCTAACCCCTATAAATAAAGCGCTATATTTATTTGTTCATTCTCATATGAAAACATCCGTCCGGGAAAACATAATCGTCGAGAGCACGAAGGAATTCAAAACAATGTTTAATAGAGATTTCATGGGATTCCCGGTTGCGTTGTGTTAAAACCGTTTTATGTTTATTGTATTGTGAAAATGTTGTATAGGGTAATTCCGGGGGAGGTGGCCATAAGTTCAAGGGTAGGGTGGGTTGATTCCAACCGCGCGTGAGCGATGCTATAGGGAATCTCCCTGTCCCTATTTAAGACTTCGAATAAAGCCCCAGACTTGCGAAATTCAATTTGAATTTACTATGAGCTTTTCGGTGAAGGAAAACATCGCGAGGAAACCTGCACGCATTTGCGAAGTAATTCAAAGATGTGTGTGAAGTCCCTCATCCGCACTGGGCCCGCGTGGGGACTATAGCCCAAAACCCTCTCATGATGAGGGGAGGCCTGTGCCCAGCAGTGGGACGCAAATAGGCTGTATAGTAGTAGTAGTTGCAAAATGCGAGCTTTCATGATGGACATTGCGAATCGATACAAATACAGAATTAATTTCTAGTTACACCTTCAATTACCCGTAAAGTAAACAAATCATCTATCCACGCGTTAATATCGTCTGATATAAACATTGAACATCAATCAAATTCTTCAAAGACGAAAGATAAGTATAAATACCACAGTAGGTATATGCCATACCAATAAAAAGAGATAAGAAATCGAAATTCTAATTAATCCGTCAGTCAGATAATAAAAAAATATTAGAAACGTATTTTTTGTTTTATCAGATTAACAAAGAATGACTTAGTTAAAACGCATTAAAGTTGGAGACAGGGGGCTAACTACGTCACCGTTAGGTATAAATCGTACCTAACCGTGACGTCACGCGACATTTCAACTTAGGCCCGGTTCCTATATCCACGAAACGCCTCGTTTTGCCTACGGACGGTTGATTTTTGACATTTGTTCCATAGAGAATCTGTCAAATTTTAACCGTCCGTAGGCAAAACGAGGCGTTGTTTGGATATAGGAACCGGGCGTTAATATATCTCCGTTAAGTTTGATTACACTAAAAAAATAAAAATTCCGTGTCCAATACTTTTCAATAATCTTCCTGATAGACTAAGGAAAAAAGTTGTCGTCATCCCTATTACCAGCGTAGAGCAATCAATTTTTATTACGTCACCCTTGGCCGTAAAGTGGGATTTTCTGCCCGCTACGCGGAGAGAAAATCTCACTTCTTGGCCAAGGCAAGACGTAAAACTTTTGACAAACCACGGGTGGTAATTCGTAAAGCCCTAGATCGCATATTTATGGCCCTCACCTTCAGTTCGGCCCACAGAATTCTGCGATCTGGGACATTTACGAATTCACCACCCTAGGTCTGTAATGTACTATTCCACAGAGGTTTGCAACGCATTCGCGATCTTTCTACTTCTTGTGTCCATCCATGGGCTACAGTTATCACTTACCGTCAGTTGGCCTGAGCTGCGTGCACTTTTGCCAACCGAATGTTGAAAAAAGTACAATGAACAGAACATTTGTCAATTAGCTCTTACGACTTACGAGTATTGGTCCTACTCCTCAAATAATTGTCAAGTGATATTATAAATTGTCCAGTAGCGTAATTGGTACGTGAGCTTTATATCAAACTAGCTTTTCCCCGCAACTTCGTATGCGCAGAAATATTAAAAAGTAAAATCCCGATTTTTCCTGTTCCCGTGGGAATTTTGCAAAATCCTTTCTTAGCGGATGCCTACGTCGTAACATCTACCTGCATGCCAAATTTCAGCCCGATCCGTCAAGTGGTTTGGGCTGTGCGTTGATAGATCATGCTATAGGGAATCTCCCTGTCCCTATTTAAGACTTCGAATAGCCCCTCAGAAGTGCTCGTTTTCGGCAAAAATGATGACGATGATGAAATAAGTCATTAACTCGACTACATTATATTTTTTTGCGTGTTTTGGATATCATCTGTTATATTCTGTAACACACATTCCATGTTAACAATTCCTGTAAACAAATTCCAATAATTATAGTAGGTTGGTATTTTATTTAAAATAATAATTATCAGCATTTGTACTAGGTATTACCGATTACGGTCAAGGTCTGTATTACAAACTAATAAGCACATTTTCCTTAAACAGTCTCAAAAATAAGTTCCCAACTAAGATAAGTTCAAATGTAAGGAAAACATATTATTATTCTGTTGAGTTGACCTTATTTCGCATCACGCGAGAGGATTAATTCTGAAGGACCTCGAATCCAAATCGGGAATTTGGGACGAGGGATTCACCCAACCTTGAATTACAATTTAATGGCGCTTAAAATTTTATGACAATTTAAATAATCGTCGGAACTTATTTAAAGAAGACATAAACAAAACACTTGGCTGATTGAGGTCGCAAACCGAAGCCGTTTAAAAATAAAAACAAGCGTCCCTTTTAAATTGAAAATGGCGTCACATTCGAAATTTGGAATTAGCCGCGAACCAAAATGGATCCTGCATTGAAATAGATACTTTTTATTTTTTAATAGGTACGGTTACCTGTATGATTAATAGACTCGATCCCACCTACCACATAGGTTGCAAGACTTGCAAGCATAGACATAAATAATACTTATTCGTATGGACCCGGCCTAACGTAGATACATGTCATGTTTCCCCACTTCATTGAGTCCAATCCAAAGTTAAACTTATATCGTGACACTAAAGCTGGGTCACATTTTTTCAACAACGAGACGAGTTTTTAGATACTGAGAAACAGTTTCGAAAAAAGTTTTTTAAAAAACGCTTATTGTCACGAACGCTCGGTGACAGAACTTTGTATTGGACACCGTGGAAGTGGGGACATATTACGTGTACGTTAGACCGGGTCTATATTATTTACGTCTATACTTGCAAGATATAATTCCAGGGACCTAACATCCAGTTAAAAATACCAGGCACAGAATACTAGGTAGGCAGTTCGTGTGAAATGTCAGAATATCTATTTTCCCCCATGTTATAGGTAATTCGTTACCTTTCCACCTGGATGTATACGATATGGTGTTTAAAAAGTCCCCTAACAATGCTTATGACCTATAAAAAAATGAGGTATTTGTTTCAAGCAGTTTCTGAAATCATCGTTTTTGAAAATCGTCTGAAAATTTCGAAAAAATAAACGCCCAATTTTTAAGAACTAAGATCAAGATCCAATATTAGACCTAGTTCGGGGTACAATTTGTTGCACTCTTTTTGAATTTGGCAATTTTATCATAAAAAAATAATAAGTCCGTAAAAAATGCCAAATCGAAAAAGAGTGCAGCAAATTGTGTGCAGAACTTGGTCTATTTTTCTAAGTGACCGAAAATTTTCGCCTTTTCTTCACATAAGTATGTGTTTTAGTGAGATTATTTATTTGACTACTACTACTACTACAGCCTATTTGCGTCCCACTGCACTGCTGGGCACAGGCCTCTCTAGGGTTTGGCCTATAGTTCCCACGCGGGCCCAGTGCGGATTGGAGAGTTCACACACACCTTTGAATTACTTCGCAGATGCGTGCAGGTTTCCTCACGATGTTTTCCTTCACCGAAAAGCACAGTGGTTAATTCAAATTGAATTTCGCACATAAGTAAGCTTAGAGGTGCGAGCCGGAATCGAACCCCCGACCCTCGGCATGAGAGGCGGTAGGTCGAACCACTAGGCCACCACGGCTTCGCATTCGCGGCTT
>OZ020293.1:1692793-1777270 GCA_963971205.1 Aethes cnicana
TGTTGCATTCCCAATATTATTCATTTTATCTTCATCTTTTTATCTTATCTCAGTAAGTAAATATTCTCTTTCTTGGTTTACATTTTATTGCCACACAGCCACACGAAAATAAAATTGCTACACATGTCTGACAAGTTTATTAAAATAGGTATAACAAAATATATCACAATTTTACACATGATAAGGTTGGTTCTGATTAGCAGTGATTGGTTTCACAATGTCTCTTCATTGTTACTCACAGGCCGCAGACAGGCAGGCACAGGTAAATGTAATCTCTTCCAGAAAGCTTACTTCGTCCCTCCTAGGAAGACAGATCCAAGGCATTCCAGAAGATGTTTGATCTGAAATAGAGACAAAAGATTACTCGATCACACTCTACGGATAATAATAATAAATCTGGCTATTCAGTTTTTTTAGAGGATCTCTCTGAGATGATATGACAGCGGGTTGTATTGCCGCATTCAATCCTGGTGATCAAAAAAATAGCGGTTATATCTATATATATAAAACAAGAAACTGACTGACTGACTGACAGATCGATCAACGCAGAGCCGAAACTACTGGTTGTAGAGAGCTGAAATTTGGCGTGCAGGTTCCTTAGGGAACGTAGGGGAGCACTAAGAGAGGATTTCCCGAAATTCCCACGGGAAGGGAAAAGAACGGGATTTTACATTTTAATATTTTTGCACATAGAAGTTGCGGGGAAAGGCTAGTTATTTATAAAATACAAGCTTTGCCCGCGACTTCATCTGCATAGAATTCGTTTATCGTGATTCCCCAGGAATTGTCCACTTTTCCCGGATTAAAAGTGACCAGTAATCTTCCCCGGGGCTCAACCATTTCCAAACCAAATTTCATCAATATCGGTTCAGCGGCTGAAACATGAAGTGGTAACAGACAGACGGAGTTACTTTCGCACTTATAATATCAGAAGGTATTTGGCATGGAGGGCAGGGACATGGCTACTACCGAGTCGAACGGACGCACTTCACTACCGAAACACGACCGAGACTAGATAGAGATTTTCTACTATCTAAAGTCCCGCGCCTTCACATTTCAAAACACTGCATTTTTTTATTATTATTTAAAAAGTACCACCAACACTCTCAACGCACAGTTGATGGCTGTCTCAGCACGCACACATGTGTTGTTTTGAAATGTGACGGCGCGGGACTTTAGATAGTAGAAGATCTCTACTATAAAAGCTTTGATCACTTTTATTTTTTCACTGATAACACGTTGTGCGTTCGCAAAGCAATTATGGGATTTGGTCTCGCCTGGGTTGACGCGGGCGTCTAGGCAGTCGGCGCGGCCGAAGCTGCGGCGCCGCAGCCGCCGTGGGCGCGCAGGGCGCCTTGCTAGCTTTCCTCTCCCTCTCGTCGACAGAATTCTCCACACTTCTCGCACGAAAGGGCAGCTCCTTGAAGTTTGTGAAGTCCTCCCTCCGTACTCTTTTCCTTATCTTATTAGAAAGGAGGGCGTAAGTTATGTCCAATTGCGCTCTTTCTGAGATATCATTCTCCGTTAGTCTCACAAAGAGCGACCGCAGCCTCACTATAAACATGTCAGTTTTGTCTTGCGGCGTCGAAAATATAATATACCTATACGCACGGTGGAGTCTTGGCAGATGTAGAAATGAGAAGACGGTGTGGGGCGAAGCCCTAATCACAAGTGACCGTGAATTCGTGGCAAATGTAGCGTGTGCGTAGCGATTGCACAACTGACTGGCTGGGTGGCGCGCGCGGCGCGTGGGCATAGGGTCGGCCGGTAGGAGAGAGCGGGACAGGGCTATTTTCCGAGACGCGCGTCTATTCCGCGAAACGGTATGGCAACCGAACCGAGTAAGGCCCAAGCGGGTTAGTGTTCCGCGCACGGTTTGCTATAAATTGTACTATTATGTACCCATCCCAACAAAAATATGTACACATTTTAGTACCTATACCAACTTGATTCTTTAGATCATTGCTTTTCATTGTTGGTGGTGGTAAATTGTTACTGCTTTGCGAAGCAACCAAAGTAAAATGTCTACACATTTGACATCAATTTTTTCAAGTAGGTAGGTAAGGTAAATGTAAAGAAAAGAATACATTATAATATTATTATTAGTAAGGATCAACTAAATAGTTCAATAACATAGTTTAATTACTAATAGTTTAATTTACTTTACAAATTCCTAATATCGTAATATTTTATCAAAGTATCTAAACACCTACACGGCTGACAAAGTATGATGAGAACGAATATTTGTTCTCATGTCATGGATCTTTATTTGCATATGTATTTACATATCTAACTGTCTAATACATAAAATTCTCGTGTCAGTGTTTGTATCCAAACTCCTCCGAAATCGCTAAACCGATTCTTATGAAATTTGGTGTGTAAGTTTTGTAGGTCTGAGAAAAGGAATAGGAAGCTATTTTTCGTACCCATCCAAGAAAAAAATTCAAGGCGGTAAGTTTCTCTATATAAGTATTAGCTGACCCAGTGGACTTCGTACCGCCTTGGATTTGTTTTTGGGTGGGTAAGAAAAATAGCTTACGTCCTATTCTCAGACCTACTGAACATACACACCAAATTTCATAAGAATCGGCCAAGCGATTTCGGTCGAGTTTGGTTACAAACACTGCGACACGAGAATTTTATCATATGAGATTTACTTATATCGTTGTCTAGTACCCGTATCACAGGTAATCCTAGTTTGGGAGTACATCAATAATGTCGAATCCCAAATATTATTCTTCATTTTACCTTATCTCAGTAGGTACATATCCTCTTGGTTGGTTTATATTTTATTGCCACACGGCCACAGGAAAATAAAATTGCTATACATTTCTGACATCAGTTTATTGAAATATAACTAATATATATCACAATTTTACACGTGATAAGGTTGGTTCTGATTAGCAGTAATTGGTTTCACAACGTCTCTTCGTTGTTACTCACAGGAGGGGCCCGAGATACTGTTGAAATGTGAAATGTAATCAGTTTCTCTTCGAGAAGGCTTACTGCATCCCTCCCAGGAAGACCAGGTATTCCAGAAGCTAGATGCTTGACAGTTTGATCTGAAATAGAGACAAAAGATTACTCTACCGCAGTCTACGGATAGTAATAAATGTGGCTGTTCAGTTTATTTTTACAGAACGATATGACAGCGGGTTACAATGTGGTCCTGGTGAACAAAAAAATAGCGGTTATATTCTTTATAGAAAACAAGCTTTGCTTGCGACTTCCTCTGCGTAGAATTCGTTTATCATGATTCCCCCAGGAACTGCGAGCTTTTCCGGGATAAAAAGTGACGAGAACGTGAAAAGTGAGTATATTCTTCCCCGAAACTCAACTATTTCCAAACCAAATTTAATCAAAATCGGTTCAGCGGTTGAAGCGTGAAGTGGTGACTGACTGACAGACAGACACAGTTACTTTCGCATTTATAACATGCTACGGACGGACGGATAGACGTAGCGTTATATATATGTATATAGAGATCTCCTTCGTCTTCAATTACATAAAAGATGTATAACCTTCTCCGGTACCTATTCTAACTAGAAAGACAGAAAATGACTTACATGCAAAGGCGGCTTGATGAAGACCTATAGTTCTGTTTGAGGCATTGGATGAGAAATGGGTATCAAGACATGCCTTTCACGATGATTTGACAAGGGACCGTGTTGTCGCATTCAATCCTGACGGACGAAAAATAACGGTTATATTATTTACAAAGTGACCTCCCTATATTCTACGCCAAAACCATCAAATTTCATCAAAATCGTTTCCACGGTTGAAGCGTGAAGTGGTGACTGACAGACAGACAAAGTTATTTTCGCATTTACGACATGCTACGGACGGACGGATAGACGTAGCGTTGTATATATAGAGATCTCCTTCGTCTTCAATTACATAAAAGATGGATAACCCTCTCCGGTACCTATTCCAACTAGAAAGACAGAAAATGACTTACATGCAAAGGCGGCTTGATGAAGATCTATAGTTCTGTTTGAGGCATTGGATGAGAAATGGGTATCAAGACATATGCCTTTCATGATGATTTGACAAGGGACCGTGTTGTGTCGCATTCAATCCTGACGGACGAAAAATAACGGTTATATTATTTACAAAGTGACCTCTCTATATTCTACGCCAAAACTACCAAATTTCATCAAAATCGGTTCCGCGGTTGAAGCGTGAAGTGGTGACTGACTGACAGATAGACAAAGTTACTTTCGCATTTATAACATGCTACGGACGGACGGATAGACGTAGCGTTATATATATGTATATAGAGATCTCCTTCGTCTTCAATTACATAAAAGATGTATAACCTATTCTAACTAGAAAGACAGAAAATGACTTACATGCAAAGGCGGCTTGATGAAGACCTATAGTTCTGTTTGAGGCATTGGATGAGAAATGGGTATCAAGACATATGCCTTTCACGATGATTTGACAAGGGACCGTGTTGTCGCATTCAATCCTGACGGACGAAAAATAACGGTTATATTATTCACAAAGTGACCTCCCTATATTCTACGCCAAAACCATAAAATTTCATCAAAATCGTTTCCACGGTTGGAGCGTGAAGTGGTGACTGACAGACAGACAAAGTTATTTTCGCATTTACAACATGCTACGGACGGACGGATAGACGTAGCGTTGTATATATAGAGATCTCCTTCGTCTTCAATTACATAAAAGATGGATAACCCTCTCCGGTACCTATTCCAACTAGAAAGACAGAAAATTACTTACATGCAAAGGCGGCTTGATGAAGATCTATAGTTCTGTTTGAGGCATTGGATGAGAAATGGGTATCAAGACATATGCCTTTCATGATGATTTGACAAGGGACCGTGTTGTGTCGCATTCAATCCTGACGGACGAAAAATAACGGTTATATTATTTACAAAGTGACCTCTCTATATTCTACGCCAAAATTTGGATAAAAGAGTAAGAATATTCTGTCGTAACCATGTGTATAGTATCATCGGGTACGCATATTCTGAGTCTACGCGGGACGAAGTCCGCGGGAAAAGGCTAGTAATGAATATATTCAAATGCCCCAAGAAGTGATATAGTACATTACACACCTAGGGCGGTCAAGTAAAGAAAGTCTCAGATCGCGGGTAATTGAGGCCCGAGCCGGAGGCGAGGGCTATAATCTAGCGGTCTGAGGATTTCTTTACGACCGCCCGTGGTTAGTATACGATTTTACGTCACCACCTGGCCGTGAAGAGGGATTTTTCGTAGCGCCCAAGGGCGGTAAATCCCGCTTTTCGGCCTGGTGTGACGTAATATATCTTTACTAACGATGTGACTCCATTATAATGTCGCCGCAAACTAGCAGCTACTTTTTTCCATTTTCGTTTTCCTCCCGACCACGTGTGTTTTCTGTAAGCGGTGCGGTTCGTCTTTGGTGGCATTGATAAAATTGATCTGAAACAAAAAATACAACGCAAAATACCATGCACAGAGAGATACTTAGATAAATGCAAAGTGAGAGGAAAATCAATTGAAAAATTGAATAAACGATGAGATAAATATATTCGATGCAGTTTACCAGACGGTCGAGTTGCAAAAGAATGTTTCTTTTTTCTAATTAGGTACGTTCCGTTTTAGCTACGTTCCGAATCGCGCTGTTTTGTCTCTCGCGAGTCGACTTTCAAGCGCGCTGAGCGCGATTCGGAACGCAGCTTATGAACCATACGTATTTTTTTTTCTAATTACGTTCCGTTTTGCACGCCGTTCTATGATTTATAACTGAATTGAGAAAATACGTAGTTAGTATCTAAACATTATCATTACCCAAAACAATTTGATTTTGTGAAATGACACTTTTTAAATGAAAAATTGTTTGTATATATCTAGGTAGGTACCTACTATTATTATGCATATGATCGGTAACTTCGCAGCATAGATATGTTCAGGTCAGCCTAGCTTCTATAATACAGGTTTTCTATGCTCGTGTGAGCGAGTTCGAATCTGGTCAGTTTACTTTTGTTTTTCGTTTTTCATTCTTTAGTAGGTACCCTAGCCTATACGGCCCTACAACTAGGCACAAATATTTTTTATAGACTAATAAAAATGCCCTGAGCAGAGCTCGATCGCCCAGTTATAAGTAAATATATTTTTATTTCTTAGAGAAATGAATAAAATACTTACAATAGATATGATATATTTTTTCTAGCTGTCTTCTGACATGTTATTACACGTTTTTATATCTGATCATTCTAAACAACAAAATACTTGTACAGGTACTTACCTATTTCGTTCAATCATTTTCCAACTCATAAAACGCCACCAACTACCGGCGTGCTAACGCCATCTTGTGAGTATTTTGGAAATTACTAGGAATCGAAACTAGCATATCAGCTGTTCATAGACCACGACGCCATATTGGCCTGATGCTTACAGTGTAAACGTTCTCTCACACAAGCTTGGTTCGACCGAAATTTTATTGGTTTTGAAATGCTTATAATTATTTTATTCATTGATTTTTTGCGGTGTTTTTGATCTATGCGCGCTCGGGGAATAATGTAATATTTTATTAGAACGATAAAAGAAACTAAAAGCAGTCGTAGTCGAAGATTACGCGACCAGTTTTTTGTATGGGGTTCAGCCGTGACGATTCACCTTAATATTTCACAAACGCATCACTCGATCAAAAATGGTTAACAAACCCATAATATTTTTTAAGACCTATTCAACAATATGCCGCACCATGGGGTGCGCAAGAAAAAAAAATTACATCCCCACTTTACGAGTAGGGGAGGTACCCTATAAAAAATATATTTCTAAATTTTATTGTACCACTTTGTCAGCGTAACTAATATGTATATTCATGCCAAATTACAGCTTTCTAGAACGAAGCATCTCCGAGCAATAGTGCGGACAGACGGACGGACATGGCGAAACTATAAAGGTTCCTTGTGGACTTCGGAACCCTAAAAACGGGAATGTATAGAAAGTTTACAGAACGTTCATAAATTAAGCCTCAGCACAACAGCCTCATTTTTTGTCGTAAAGAAAAGTGGGCCTGAAATTGAGAAAACTGGGAACATTCTCATCATTTCTCTATGTTTCATTAGCACCTTTTCAATTAAAACTTTATTTATTTATTTAAACTTTATTACACATACAAAATGTATACAATTGGCGGAATGCCGAAAGGCATTCTCTACCAGTGAATCATAAGGCCAAATGGAAAAGCGAATGATTTATAAGTAGTTTATCTATGTTGTTTTAATATTTCAGTATAAGTAAATACTTAATTAGGAACTTCAAAAAATCTCGGAGACCGTTGCGTCTGTAAACAAACTGTGAAATCTTATCAAAAAGATATATTGTCATAATGATTGTCATGGATAACTTAATGCTGATAACACTATCTCGTTATTTGCTACGGTTCCACTTTCCCTTCCGCAAATTCATGCGGGAAAGATACCGTGCGAAATAAATAATGAATGATGTATCAAAATATACATTGGGAATTCCGTTGCACCATTTCTGATAAACCGTATAAAAAAAAATGGTTGTTTATAGGAAACTAGCTTCTAACCGCGTGGAATTCAGTTATTGCGATCCCGCGGGAACCATGCGTTTTTCCGGGATGAAAGTAGCCTATGTCCTTTCCGGGGACTCGAACTATCTCCATGCCAAATTTCATCCGAATCGGCCCAGCGGTTGAAGCGTGAAAAGGTAACAGACAGATAGACAGTTACTTTCGCATTTATAATTTTAATATAGATATGGATATCCTATACTTACTGTTAATAAATAATTATATATTTGTAATCACTTTCCTGAAAACGGCTCTAACGATTTCCATGAAATTTATTTTGGTTTGGTTTGGTTTTAATATTTTTTTACCGATTTTCACCCGAGCAAAGCGCGGTCGCCCAGGTAGGTAATTTTAACAAATCAAAAAATCAAATCAAATCACTCACAAAGCACAAATCACTTTTAACATACTGAAATCTGGACTCTATCAATCGATGTCTAGGCTATACAGGGGTTTTGAAAATGCATGCACGTTTCGTAACGACGATTTCCTTCATGGGAAAATTCAGTAGTGAAATTAAATTATAGAAAAAAAAAATACGGAGAAGATGGCCACAGGTTTTCCGATGAGACGAAATGCTGTGATAAGTATTTCTTTTCCGCCGTCAAAAAGCTCAATAACAAATATTGTATGAGTATGGAATGACAGCTCATGAGCTCAGTGGCCATATTTGACGACCAGGAGTCCGTCAACTATGCTTGAATCAACCCACCCTTAAAAAGTACAACCTATGGCTGCGTTCCGAAACGCGCTCAGAGCGCTCACAGCACCTTGCATCCCTTTTCCTCTTAAAAGTCGAGTCCTAAGAGGAAAAAGGATGCAAGGTGCTGTGAGCGCTCTAAGCACGATTCGGAACGCAGCCTATGTGATAAGTTTCTGACATCAGAGGTTCGAGGTTAGAATTGAACCCACGACCCTTTGAATAAGCTAAAGGTGAGCAAACCTTGGATGTAACTCATCAAAGCTTTCACTGGGGTGTATTCTTTTTTCTATTATTCTTTTCCATCTCTTATGTGAACGTAAAGGACGACGGATGTTTGGCACATAGCAGCCAACTGCATAGAAAAAATGGTAATCTCTGTCGTCAGGGTTGCCATCTCCTAAAAAGCCTGAGAAAAGCCTGACGGCCTGACACATGACTTGTAAAAGCTTAACACGTCCTGCTAAATATGATAGCCCTCATAGAATGGTACAAAATGTCGTGCGATGGCCCAGAAATCAAATGGCGCCTTTTCTAAAGTGATCGGCGCCGGCGCCGCCGTAATTAACATTCGTTTACAGAAGCTCATTAACGTAGCGCTAATTGAGCCGCGAAATCTCCAAATGATGTCACTGGTCAACAATGACGGCGATCTCCTTTTTAATCTGTAGCTATTTTCTTAAGCACACCCGCGTCATTCCATACAAACGGAGCCTAAACTGCACACTAAAATATTATGGAGCGGGTGGGTGATTTTAAACCCGCTTTTGTTCTTAGGTACGTGTCGGTAAGATAGTAACTAGATAATACTGTGCTTTCTTAAAGTACCGACCTTGGGTTTATGCTAATGCGTTTATCTCTATACAAACTATTGTGTATTTTGATCCTTCAATTAAATTACGTACATAATTGTTAATCAATATAATTCAGAATGACATGTTTACTAATTTGGCAGTGATACCTTAAAACATCAATCATCATCAAAGATCATCATAGACAACCTATTAACTATGGAGGATATAACACAAACGAATTTAACACTCTTGTTTTCAAGGATGTAGATGACATGGCACAATGACATATTCTTCCTTATATATAAAAGTGAATTGCCGTGTGTTAGTCTGGCTAAGGCTCGAGAACCTTACCTTCCTTACCTTCGGACCGATTTGGTTGATTCTTTTTTGTTTTATTCCCGTGATTCTGGGAAGGTTTAGAAATAAAAAAATCGGGAAAAGTCTAAAGGAACAGCCAATAAAAAAGAAAATAACTTTGTATGGGAATGGCCTTCGGGTAATACGAAGTTCACTGAGGCCCGGTTCCTATATCCACCAAACGCCTCGTTTTGCCTACGGACGGTTGATTTTTGACATTTGTTCCATAGAGAATCTGTCAAATTTTAACCGTCCGTAGGCAAAACGAGGCGTTGTTTGGATATAGGAACCGGGCGTGAGACGACTAGTAGGTACTTATATATTTACTAGCTTCTGCCCGCGACTTCGCCCGCGTGAAATTCGGTTATCACGTTCCCGCGGGAACTATGCGTTTTTCCGGGATAAAAAGTAGATTTCATCTCAATCGGTCCAGCGGTTGAAGCGTGAAGAGGTAACAGACAGACAGACAGAGTTACTTTACAAATACAAATACATCTCTAAGATCTTAGATTTAAGTTTAAGTTAGGGACTATACATCCCTTCAATGTAATTTTAGTACGTATAATATATATATATGTATATTTTATACATATACCTAATGCAAATGTAAATTTTCTAACTACCTATGTGGAAATTTTGAAAAAAGGCCTTCTGCTTGAGTTTGTTGCGGCGCTTCTTCTCAAACAATGGGTCTATGAAGCGCTGGTAAATTCTTTTTCTGACGTGTAAAAGTGCCCCTATGTGGCCAATTTGCTGAATAAATGATTGAATTTTGAATTGAATACGGAACCAAGTTTTTCACCCGTTTGATACGGAACCCTAAAACTGAGATCTATTTAACAATCGCAATGTAATGCAAGAAAACCATCAACGCTAAATTTACATGTCAAGGAGGTTTATTGTTATGATAATTGAGTTTTGTTTGACAGAATATTAAAATTTAAGGTTATGAATACACTTTGTTCCCACAAACGCCACAACTAAGCTGCAGTATCGTGTATTCATTGGTCTACGCAATTTTCAGAATGTTCTTTATCATCTATCTGAGCTATTTTCGAAGTCTTAAAATTGGGACCTCCCTGTTCCCTATAGGATCGTTCACGCGTCGCGTGAACTTTAAGCAGCTAGATTTAAAGTTCAACGCGTGAGCGATCTTAGAGGGAACAGGGAGATCTCTATTTAAGGCTTCGAATATAGCCCCAGGGATATAACAGGGGGTCAACCAAAACGTTGTGACGGTATTTTACCCGCATAATCAGCTATCGATTCTAAGCATGTTTTTTAGGTTTTTTTTGAGGTGGTAATTTTTTTTATGGGATTCAGGTGTTCGCTTACACCATCAATCCCATACTGGCCATTTTTTTTTACCAACCCGAAACACAAAGATTTATATTTAACTAGCTTCTGCCCGCGACTTCGCCCGCGTGGAATTCGGTTATCGCGCTCCCGCGGGAACTATGCGGTTTTCCGGGATAAAAAGTAGCCTATTTCCTTTCCCGGGACTCCGACTATCTCCATGCCAAATTTCATCTCAATCGGTCCAGCGGTTGAAGCGTGAAGAGGTAACAGACAGACAGACAGACAGACAGACAGAGATACTTTCGCATTTATAATATTAATATGGATAAACAATATTTATATTTATCCCAATATATATTTAATCACAACGTTTGACTTAAATAAAAAATGTCCTTCCCCGGGCATTTATCTCATTACGAAATTTCATCTTCAGCAGTCCAGCGGTTTAAGCGTGAAGACGTAACATACAGACGGAGTTACTTTCGCATTTATAATATGAGTGAGTATGGTTTTCAGTTGAAATTGAATCCGTCCGGATGAAAAAATAATCAATGATAAAATCAACCAGTCAACACACACATAAGTAGTTAAAAACCGGTCAAGTGCGAGTCGGACTCGCGCACGAAGGGTTCCGTATATCTATAAAAACGACAAAAAAAATCATGTCTGTTGTATGGGAGACCCCTTATATATTTTTTTAATGTTTTTTTTTATTATTTGTTGTTATAAATTTCAACGGTCTTTCACGGTTCATGAGATACAGCCTGCAGGTGACGGGCAAAAACGGCAAAAAAATCACGCTTGTTGTATGGGAGCCCCCTTAAATATTTATGCGATTCAATTTTTTTGAATTTGTTGTTATAGCAGCAAGAGAAATACATCGTCTGTCAAAAATTCCGTTGTCTAACTATCACGGTTCATGAGATACAGCCTGGTAACAAACGGGCAGGCAGACGGACAGCGGAGTCTTAGTAATAGGAACCATAAAAACCAATAAACTCCATTGCCAACCATTTAAGCGATAGAGTCATTCAAATCGTCATTCCAAGATCAACAATCAACGACAATGTCTAAATCGATCCGATGATGTGATCACCATTCAATAATAGTTACCGTAGTACCAATTTGCATATTGTAGAATTTTGTAAGGCTTTTGGTTTTGGTGACGTCACTATGGAAATAAATATAACGAAACATAACAAACTATGAGTCATGCAAGCTTGGAGAACAGCGTCTGGCTTAGACCGTTTTTAATTAATTATTTATTTAAATAACCAACAACTTATAATGGATATAGTTACAAGGGCGTTTTAGTAAGGTAGCAAAGCCAATTAAGGTTTTTTGGGGTTAATTTACATATATGTACTTAAATTAGAAACTTAAGACTTAATCAAAGTAGTTGTCCGCGACTTCCTCAAGCTTAGACTTGAATTTTGCGTACCTTAAGATTCTAAGTAGGTACAAAGGGTCAAACGAAACGTTGTGACGATATTTTACCCACAGAATCAGCTATCGATTCTAAGCATGTTTTTTTGACGGCCGGATTGGTCCAGTTGGTAGTGACCCTGCTTTCTGTTCCGATGGTCGCGGGTTCGAGTCCCGCTCGGGGCAAACTTTGTGTGATGAACACGAATGTTTTTACTCGAGTCATGGATGTTTAGTATTTATATATGTATGTATTTCTCTATATAAGTATTAATATCGTTGTCTAGCACCCATAGTACAAGCTTTGCTTAGTTTGGGGCTAGGCCAATATGTGCGAAATGTCCCAAGATATTTTTTTTTTTTTGAGTTAGTAAAAAAAAGTTAAATATGGCCCAGTACGGGATTGATGTGTGTGAGCGATACCTGGAATATCCTATACTATTTTTTTTTACCAACTCAAAAATAAACTTAAAAAAACATGCTTAGAATCGGTACTTGATTCTGTGGGTAAAACCTCGTCACAACGGTTTGCTTGACCCCGTACATTGAGATAGTTAAAGCAGTTTAGAGTCCCATGGAAAACCCGTTCCCGTGGATAAATCTAAATATATAAAACTCAAAGGTGACTGACTGACTGACATAGTGATCTATCAACGCACAGCCCAAACCACTGGACGGATCGGGCTGAAATTTGGCATGCAGGTAGATGTTATATGACGTAGGCATCCGCTAAGAAAGGATTTTGCAAAATTCCCACGGGAACGGGAAAAATCGGGATTTTACTTTTTAATATTTCTGCAGACGAAGTTGCGGGGAAAAAGCTAGTATTATATACGAGCTTTTACCCGCGACTTTATCTGCAGAGACTTTCGTACTAAACTTTCCCTCCTAATTAGACCAAAATGTGTACCTACATGCTGTCATAATCTCAAAAGTTATAAAAGTTAAGCCATTAAAAGCTAAAAAAAGCGTAAAGGTCCAATCAATGGTCACTCGGTGACAGTGACAGATCGACTTAGACTGCGACACCGTGGCGCCATCTATACCGCCAAATCACGATAACATAGAAAATAATTGCTTATTAATACTAAATATCACGATAAAAAGTAACCTATACTTATTCCAGGTTGCAAACTATCTGTTTGCCAAATTTCATGTAAATTGGTTGGGCCGTTTTAGCGTGATGGAGAAACAAACATCCAAACGAACTTTCAGCTTTATATTATACTAGCTTCTGCCCGCGACTTCGTCTGCGTGAAATATAAAATTGCCGAACTTTAATTTCCGACATCCGATTTTAATCAAACATAGCTTATATGTTGCTCCAAATGATGCTCTATCTACCCTTGAAAACTGCATTCAAATCGGTTCAGTAGTTTCGGAGATTAACTCTAACAAACAGACAGAAAGAAAGAGACAGAAAATTACCCTTTTATTATAGTATAGATTAGTAAGATCTCTGTTAAACACAAACTCGAGAATACTCGAATAACAAGTCCTCGAAAGGTAGAAGACATTTCTACTTAGTATCATTGCATCTATGTAGGACCTTGGAAGCGGCGAAGATCAAGAACTGCAATCGCCCACGGCGACACTGGCATGCGCCCACGCCGGCTCAAGTTAGTAGACACAACAGAAGGCGCGCGGTGAAACACTTAAGTCGTTGACGCAGAGTCTATTATTGCTTAATCCGCGCGCCTTTTATGTTGAGTCGTGGTATACCTGGCAATATCGATTTGTCTGATCTTGATAGGGTATTAACGCAGACGTTAAATAGGGGAATCGAACCCGTGTAGTTAACTAGTTACCTGCTGACTGATCCAGAAGGGGTTTAGGTTTATATGACATACTTATGTAGGTATGTATTTTCTTTAACGCATTCACTGCCACCGACGCATATGTGCGTTTTGCTGACTTTCCCGCAGTGCCTTGAACGCACATATGTGCGTTGCAATGTTCCCTTAATGACAGATGTGGCACCTGGCGAAAGTTCGTAAAAAGAAGTGGCAGTGAATGCGTTATGAATAAGAAAACTAAATTTTCATTTTTATCCCTTCAGCGCCTGCACTATTAGACAGTCATTTAATGGAAGAGTTTTACATATAAGTAATTCTACTATGTAATACGAGCTTTTACCCTTTACTTTTTCCAGGATACTTTTAAAACCTTTCCGGGATTACGGAATTTGTGGGATTACCGGGATTTCTATCCGAAACCTCTTCCGGGGTCTAATGAGTTTCTGGGATTTTTCCGGGATTTTCGAGATAATAGGTAGCCTATGTGTTAATCCAGGTTACAAACTATCTGTATGCCAAATTTCATGCAAATTGATCGAGCCGTTTTAGCGTGATTGGGTAACAAACATCCAAACAAACTTTCAGCTTTATTATATTAATAACATAAGATGCAAATCGAATGTATCTAGTATAGTTATACTACTTACTAACTATAGTTAAATAAAAGTATAGAATTAAGTACATACATTTAATTCCCGATTACTCATCGATAGTTAACAATGATTAATGATTTCCTCGACTCACAACAATTAAAAGTTTTACGAACATTAAACTTGTTACGTCTAATTATATCTGAACTATTTATCATTGAACAATGTAATTAGATACAATATTGTTATTACCTACTGGTTCCTACTATATGAACACCTGTGTGGTTAGGTTACATCTTTCAATGTAATTTTGGTTAAGACCATAAATAAAATCATACCATCTAATATTATAAATGTGAAAGTAAGTAACTGTCTGTATTTCTATTGCTCTTCACACTTAAACCGCTGGACAGATTTACGAATTTATGTGAGAGTTAGTTCGCGTCCCGGGAAAGGCACGGGCTACTCTATATCCCGGAAAGTTAATGATAGTTCCAAAATGTATTGAATTACTACTATGACAAAATTGACCGCATTTATTGTTAGGTATGACAGACAAATTGTGCTTCTGGATAATTTGTCTATGATTGTTATAAGTAAGTAACACTTTATTGTACAGAATAAAACACACAAATACCATTATCAATACAGAGAAGAGACACATGTACAAAGGCGCGCTTGTCCCTACAAGGAATTTCTTCCAGCTAACCTTTAAGTAACCTAAGACTTCGTATATAAACAATAAATCCGGCCAAGTGCCAGTCGGACTCGGGCGCCCCCTTATATATTTATTTTATTCTGTGTTTTAGTATTTGTTACAGCCTGGTGACAGACATATAGACATACAGACAGACGGATGGACAGCTGAGTTGTACTCATAGGTTCCTTTGGGTACGGAACCCTAAAAAACACCTTCAACCATCGACGGACAGTGAAGTCGTTTTCAAGTTCAGTATTCTAAAAAAAGATCATTGCGTTTTATACTC
Organism: Aethes cnicana; assembly: GCA_963971205.1. Lineage (NCBI taxonomy): Eukaryota > Metazoa > Arthropoda > Insecta > Lepidoptera > Tortricidae > Aethes > Aethes cnicana. The sequence goes on from OZ020293.1 coordinate 1,708,296, forward strand.
GTATATCACAATACAAACAACTTCAAAATTCCATATTTATTATTTCTATTTTGAAATGTAATACTCTAATCCTGATTAATCCTCTCACCACAACAAAGGCTATAAATAAATTATAACCTCAAATATAAAAAGGTGTAATTCCAACCATCATAATTTAAAAGTAACGGCTGCGATTCGATCCAAAATGATGGTCCATTTAACTAAATCTGTTTTAAATCGGTCAAGTGGCGTACGAAAATATAATATAATGCCATTTTTCAATCAGCATAATGCAAATAATATATGCAATGACTTGATAAAGAATGGACGTACATGCTAAGAGTGATCAGTCATGAGCTGCTTTTTCAGTAATGCAGACGGCTCAGCTTTTACTTTCCAAGCCAAAAGCTTGAAAAAGGGTAAAGCGTATCGGAAGACGAGCTATCGATAGGCCTCCATCAAGATGGAACGACAGGAGCGGTAACCTGATAAAAGGTCGCGGGAATTCGCTGGATGCGAGCAGCATAAGAAGCCTTGGGGGAGGCCGTAGACGTCTATCGGCTGAGATGATGATGATGAAAGCTGACAAACAAGCATGCGGGTCACCTGATGTAAAGTGGTCACCGTAGCCGATGGACAATGGCAGCCCAAGCACCTAAGTCGTGTCTCACTTGTTAAACCCCAGCAGGAGAATCATTCTAGATATCATTAATAAAATCAGAAATGACACTTATTTTGCATTTGGGTTGCAATACAGACAGTATTTAAAAATTTTAGTAAGCCGGAATACGAAAACCATTTCGGCAACTCTGTCTAAAGGATTTAATAAAAAACTTTTTTTTGTTCATTACTTTTAGAAAAAATCGTCTTTTAGAATTAGGTAACTATAGTGCATGACGTGCGCTACACTCAGAACTTTTTATATGCGTAAAAAGAGGTGCTATTTTTGACTGACGCTCTTAGAATCAGGGATTTGTAATTTTAAGTCTTCAAAAGAAAAGGAAAAATACGGGTTTCTTTTAAACGTTTCCAACTTCCTAACTAGCTAATAAAATATGCATACATGGTAAAATTGACAATTGGAGTAGAAAAGCGTAGCTGCTTACAATCATCAATCTACCTACAGAAACCCTACAGTTTTATTAAAAAAATATCCGAATTCTATTCATAGTTTAACATCTAACTAGCGATTACAAAGCTACAGTAACACGTTTTTAGGGTTCCGAAGTCCACTAGGAACCCTTATAGTTTCGCCATGTCCGTCCGTCCGTCCGTCCGTCCATCCGTCAGTCCGTCCGTCTGTCCGCACTATTGCTCGGAGATGCTTAGTTCTAGAAAGCTGTAATTTGGCATGAATATACATATTAGTTACGCTGACAAAGTGGTACAATAAAATTTTGAAATATATTTTTTTATAGGGTACCTCCCCTACTCGTAAAGTGTTGATGTAATTTTTTTTTCTTGCGTACCCCATGGTGCGGCATATCGTTGAATAGGTCTTAAAAAAATATTGTGGGTTTGTTAAAATCATTTTTTGATTAAGTGATGCGTTTGTGAAATATTAAGCTTTAAAGTGCTATTTTTTGTTAGAGTCACGTGTCCCCCCCCCCCCCTGCCAGCTAAATGGTGGTATTTGGATGGCTGAAAAAAATCACGGTTATGGCATATATAACGTAGTTGAAAGGAAAACTATCACAGCTAAGCAGGCTGTACAAACTTACGAGTCATAGTCGACCAACTTATGAAATGATTAAAAAACCAATGATTTTTCTCGAGCGGCAGGCGCGTCGGGCGGGCACTAGGGAATGCAAAACCCGGTGCAATCTGAAACCCGGGTATTACCCGACTTTTTTTCAGAAAACCGGGTTACCCGGGTATATACCCGGGTTTCATAAAAATAAAAACGTGTAGAACATCAAAATCTTAGTTTAAGGTCATAGACGTGAGGCGTGAGATGATTCTGCGGTATTTAGGCGATGTTTGTAGCTCGATAGCTCAACAGATGGATCGGAAAGTTTCTGAAGAGCGATAATATGTTCGCTGATTCAATATTTTTAACATATTAAAGCCAAGGACTATTGAACGTACATAGGCTCTAAGGTGTCTCAGAGGTCTGTCTATTGGGCAAAGGAGTTTGGACTTTTGTGCCTCAGTTAATGACCATGATTGGGCGCCGTAGGTTAAAACAGGCAAGATGCATACATCTACGAGTTGGCGTTTCAAGGAAGTGGGAAGGGTTCCCTTCATAAGATCCTTCATGCACCAGAAGCTCCTCCAGCTGTTTTAGATTATTCTCTTAATATCTTTATCCTGTATGTTAGTGAAGGAGACAATCTGGCCCAAGTAGGTGTACTCGGCGACGTATTGCATGGCCTGTCCATCCACCATAACCTTTACCTTCGCGCGATTGGTCATCAACTAAGTCTTCGACCTGTTCATCGTAAGTCCAACCTTAAGCCTTGCGTTGCTGAGGTCTTGCAGCATAAATGTCAGTTTAGATACCGATGTTGTCGGCGAATCTAAGATTAGTCAATTTCCTATTTTCAAAGGATGTTAAATTCAGCTATTTTTAAGCTGCTAAATATTTACAAGCTGTTTTCACAAGTCCTCTCATTGCGAACCAATACCATCTCACGCGCAGTTTTTACTACTTTCAACCTTTCTAACAAGCCTATTGTGGAAGAAGCTAGAGTACCGTAGACCACATACCTACATGCGTTGTGGCAGGTTATACAGGAGACCAAACAGTATAAGTAACTTCACCTTTGCCTATTGCATTTGTGGACTCTGAGAGCGCCTTCGATATGATCTTTCCAAAGCTATTCATCGCTGCATTGCTGGATGCTTTAAAGATTCTGGACTGGACTGGAAGGGGCCAGGCACCAATTTAAATGACGAGAGTTGTCGACGATTTTGTATTCATGGAAGGCCTCAGTGCCATTGCCATGCTCGTTGACCTAAGCAGAGTTTCTGATATAGTTGGTCTGAACATAGACAAGACGAAAATAATGTGCATGCAGGGTCAACTCCCGTAATTATAAGAGGCTCCGCGCGATTCTTGACGATTATGTATACCTACCTGAGTAAACGGTCCTGTTAGTTACGAGTTAGTCAAACTTCGATAAAGAGGTCTCGCGGCGAATCCGACTCGGATAGACAGCATTCGGGAACAGGAAGCTTCGTAGTGTCTTTTCGCCCAAATTACCACAGTGTTTCAAGTCGAAAGTCTTTGAGCAGTGTGTTGTCAATTATGATTTATGGATCTAAGACGTTGGCGCTAAATGAGCTTCATAGGAAAGCTCCAAGTTGAGTCAATAGGGAGGGCTACGCTCGGGATGTCTCTCTCTCTCTAATAAAGTAAGAAATGATAATATACTTATCCGCAGTAGAACTAATGTCACCGGTCACCGCTCACAGATCTGCTTGAGTGATGATGGGAAGTGTTTCTGCGGATTCTTAAAGGTATTTCTTCGAAAACAGAATGAAAATTGTTTGTTATTTTCGTAAATATTTGTTGTTTTTATGATTCGGGTAGAAACCGGGTTTTGGGCTCAAAACCCGGGTTTTACCCGACTCCAAAAGTGGGCGGGTACCCGGGTTTTCGGGTACCCGGGTACCCGGGTTGCACTCCCTAGCGGGCACGTCATACCACAGGCTAGCTAGATGCTAGTAAGTCTTAGAAAGGTACTGTGGGCATCGTCAACTTCGGAACCCTATAATTTGCGCGTGGCCCGACACGCACTTGGCCGGTTTTTTATCAACGACTGGATTAAAATGTCAATGGACACTGGCGCCGGCGACTAACGGGTTGAGCAAGAAGAATACAAAAAATAACTAGTTTCATATCTAGACGATCTACTTATATCCGTCCGGACGATGCTGATATAAGATTTTTTTTATAAGGTGTAATCAAGATTTAATTCATGTGGTTTCGCATGGGGACTAGGTGGAGGTCTGTGCCCATATGTGGGACGTACACACGGCAGGCTGTTGTGGATGTGGTTTTCTTTACATACATACTTACATAGGCTACTCCTTTTGCGGAGCTTTAGGAAACATAAAAATGTGCTGCAGAAAAAGCGGCAAGTAGGTTAAAATTGTTGAAATTTTGTTCTATCTGACGAAAGAAAGAAAAAAATACATTTAATCGTGTCGACATAAAACAAAAATAAACATCCGTTGGCGACGAAATGGTCCTGACTCAGCATATATGCTTTTTTATTAAGAAAGTTAACCTTAATCCTTTAGTTTGTATGTAAAATACTAATTTAATGTTACTTTTATGAAGGAAGTATTGACATGCCCAACTTGTTGGGTTGATGTTAAGTTTTTATAACTGTATATTTCATAATATATTGATCTCAATCAATATTAAAAAAATGCTTCAAATTGAGTAAAAATGTAGATAAGAAGTCAATTCATCAAATGGAGAAACAGGAGATGTAAAAGCTAAAGATGTATATCATGATGAAGAAGAAATGAAAATAATGTCACTGAAAAGTATGACGCTAATATAAATCATTACGGCTTAGTTGGGATGGAATGAATGAAAGATGATATTCGCGTGAAAGATGTTACCACGGAAACAGGAGGGGACGGACAAATAAAACAAGTTATAAAGAAAAAGATGAAGACGACGACGATGCAGTACGAAAAGAGATACCCAAAAACTGGGAAGATAAACTGCTGATTCCAGATAAAGTGGTGTAATAAACTTAATCCTTAATATAAAATAATAAATCACCTGTTTAACTTTGGCAGATTTATAACCTTTAAACCCTTGGAATTTCATTCAAGAAGAAAAATAAGACCCATTTCAAATTCCGAGCGCACCAAAAAGTTTATTTGATTTTTCGTAGCTCCTCTTACGTGGACAGTCGAAAATATTGACACAGTGAATTCTTCGTAATGACATAGGAATCCAGTGATAACAGAGTTGATTGTTGTTTGCAACATGAGACTGACCTTGGCATACCTCTCGTGTTGTGTCTGCCGTGAACTAGAAGCTGGCGCTTGCTTTGTACCCAATTTGTTCAATGTATAACTTGACGACAAGCAAGCTTTAATCGTGAGGTGTATTGCTGCTGTGGGTGATCCCGTATTCGAAATACGAATCCTTTCGGTAACAACGTGTCACTTGAGTTTTGTTATGACCGCTGGTCTTAGCAGCTTCGATCTTAAGTAAGAAAACTACATGTTAAGGATATCTTATATGGGGTTTCGTCACTGGTCACTTGGCCTGGTCAAAGTGGCAAATAAAGATGCCGACAAATTAAGAATCTCTTTTTTTATCGGTTTATAAATGCTGTGAATTGTGCAGTTGGAGAATGTTTTCCAGCATATTTACTTACAAGTACTTACTTAAAACGGTTTACTTGGGAAGTACTTGTTTACAAAAATAAATCGTTTGATAATGTAATTCTGGTGAATTTATTTGAAAAACATGTTTTTAAACAATGGAGATTTCATTAATAAGGTTCCTCTAAGGTTCATACAGACTGGTCATAGTTTTTTCGATCCACTACATCGCCGCTACGTTTTGTTGAGAAGAATCAAAATGAAACTCCTATAGTCATTGGTTATCGTGAAACAGGGGATTTCAAAGCACTGAGAAACAGTTTCGAAAAAAAGTTTTTTTTAAAAACGCTTATTGTCACGCACGCTCGGTGACAAAACTTTTGATTGGACACCGAGGAAGTGGGGACATATTACGTGTACGTTAGACCGGGTCTATTATTTACGTCTATGTAAGTAACTTTGTTGGGTTGGTGGCCATCCAGTTGTGGATTCATTCATCTAGCAGCGACGGAAAAATACATAGGACCTTTTGCGTTTTCTACAGAATGTCATTTCCACGGTCACTATCATATCAACTCTACGTAGGCATGTGCGTATTTTTTGTACAAATACTAAAAAAACAGTAAATGGAGATAACCGAGGATTTACGTGTTTGTCGAGGCGCCGTGAATTGTTTGTGCAAACAGCAACACTGTAAGACCTTGTGAAACGCTTCCGATTTTAGCATAAATAGCTTAGTCTTGTATCTATGTGAACGGTTTTTATGACTTGCAATTAAGCGCAGACAATCCTAATGTGGACTTTAACGGGTTATCGACTTTGGCAATATTTGCTTATGATGCAAATGCGGGTAATGTCGTCTTGCCCACATTAGCGCAAAAAACGCATTGAGAAGGCACATTTTGAAAAAATAAACTAAGTGTTTAAAGTTGTATAATCTCGTGGTCATTTCTCTACTTTGATAGGGTTGATAACTTGCCAGATTAACTCAAAAAATTGCAAAGTAAATGAAATCGTCATTGTCAGTATCGGAAAATGGCAAATGTCGAGATAAAACAAAAACGCTAATGAACAGCGCGTTGAATATAAAAAGGAATGTGCCAAGTCTAAGCTCTTACAATCAAAAAAGTGTTTTTCAAGACCCATGTCTAACAGCATCTATCGATTGAAGGCCATATAAAAATCGAACAATCCAGAAAAATAACCAAACAATCGCTACGTCAAACGTTTTTGTCACCAATTTCGCTTTAACAAAGAATAATTCTATTCATATCCTTTCAAGGTCCACCATCTCGACAGCCCAATGACATTACGACAAAAGGTTTTGTTTCAAATTTCGAATCACATTATGTTAATTCCCGGATGAAATCCACACACGAGGCACCACTTTACTATGTTCCTTTATAAAAAAGCTGAAATCGGTATAATTTGGACTCAAAGACTGTTATTTTAAGAGCGTTGTCGGTATTATAGAAGTGAAAACGTAAATTGGTCTATATTTACTATGGCGCCATAAATTTTCATCTGTTAAGACCATTTTAGTACCAAATTGATTTATTGTCTGGTGTTTTTGTTTTAGCTTTGACGCTAATAAAAAGTGTAGTGGCTATTGAGTGGGTATAAAGCACATTTTTCAATGCATGGTGGTAGCTTACTTTTGAATTATATTCATAGGGACTAGGAGTGATGGTTTACGTTTATATGGATGACATGTGTGCAGTTTTCTGTATTTGGATGGTGATTTACATTTATGCGTGAATCATAAATCTTGAATTGGGGCAAAGACCTCCGATCATTACGCCAGTTTGGGCCAAATAGTTACCCACCATAGATATATAAATAAGAGTATAGGTACCATTTAAGGTGGTTCGATTGAACTGTCAAAAACATTCGTCAAAAAAAAACAATTAGAACTATTTAAATCTGATCACACCCTAAAAGTAAAATTACATAATAAGATATTACTTATATACTTACGAATAATTTATCATCATTAGCGACTGACAGAATCTTTTATTCCCTTTTCCCAATTTATACAGATTACGGAAGCTTTGATCGCATAATAATGGAATTACTTCAAAATTCATAAATTATGTCGGAGATCAGAGGCGTGCGCCGGCGCATCTGACGTCCCATTTGTTTGTTAAAGCGACAAGGTCACTGAATAGCGCCGTGTTGTGGCCATTAAAGGACTAATTGGCCCAATTCACACATTTTATTTGTAACGATTAGGCAAATGTTTGGTGATTCATTTTTATTTTTATATATAAAATACTGACGATTTAAGTATGAAAGAACCTTGAGAACAAACTAACAGCTGTTAAAATTCAAACTATGTACTTACTTTAATAAGTTAAATTATAATAGTAGTTTATCTACACTCATATCATAAACCCTCTATGATGCGTTTAAAAACCGCAAATTATGACCAGCATTAAGATAAACTGTTTAGTTAGAACAGATTTCTTATCTGTGAAAATGTTCTTATGGCATTCAAATTTCGAACCTCTTCGAACAGCAATTCCCGCCTATTTTCTTTAGTCAGACAGAGCGAAAGTTTGTTCCAAATTCAAATGTTGGCTCAATTTAGTCTATGCTTTTTGAAAATCGAATGTGAGACACTGACGTATTCGAATTGCCGCCATTGTTGGCCGATTTTGAAGCATCTTAGAGGATTTATAAAATGAGTGTAGATAAAGTTGTGTATGCAACTGTACATAACTGGCGGCTCGTTTCATAAAACCCCACTCGTGTTTTAAGGAATTTTATTATGTAGCAGTTACATAAACTACTATTATGCAACTGCTACATACATATACCTATGTAATACGGGATTTTAAGAAACTATAAAATATTTTTCAGTAGACTAACACACAGCAGGCAAGGCCGCAACCTAAACATGACCATTTTGAAACACCATAAGCGAATCCAATAAGTGACGGATTTCGAAGATATTTACTGCCTTTCTGTGAAAGAAACGATGATTAATCCATCAAATAGGGCTCAGCTGTTGCCAAATAAACAATTAAAAGATTATAGGAACGTACTAAATGCTGTTATCACAAATCCGAGTGCTCTTGTGTGCTTATCAGTAAAGAAGTGGGTCGATGCACTGTTGCACCAAAGATTATGAGCTATAGACGTGACATTTCATTTATCTTTTTTTTTTTACCCTTTTCCCACCTATATGGGGTCGGCACAACATGTTCTGCCGTAATTTTCAATTCTCTAATATTCCTTCTTGTCCTGTACACGTATATCACAATTTATACAATTCATACGACACCTTCATAAGTCTTAACCTTGGCCCCTATGTTGTATCCATCTACATCATACCTTTATTTTCATTTAGCAACCTTTCAATAAACCGTTACAACTGTAACAGTACCTATACAATACAATACACTTTATTGAACACTTCACATTCAAATTCTAAAATGACTATAATACTGTATATGTTCCTGCCAACTTTTATTTAAAATAAATTACTAATTTCGAAATTCGTTTATTTACCGATAAATAATTGAGAATTAATCTGGAGTAACACAAAAAAAATCACAGATTTCGTGCCTCACACGACTATCGAGCACATTGGAAATGAATCTACGGAATTGAAAAATTTTAAAAATGACTTTATGACCATTTGACTTTTTTTGGTTACAGGGCGAACCCTAAATCGTCTTAGTTTAAGGCTCAAATTGTAGCTGACTAAATTGTCCAAAGTAGTTTTTCTAAAATTTTTGATATCATTATTCGTTTCTAAAATATTGATCGCCAAAATCAAACATTCTGAAAAGTTTTTTTTTTTCATTATTTCGGCCATAACTTTTTTCGATTTTGTCTATCTCGAATAATTCTTTTTGCACCTTACAGCTCTCGTAAATACACGTCATGTCTTCACAACTGTTTGAGATTAAAGGGGATCGCACTTTGTCGTGAAATCGGAGCCTGTACTGGAGAGAACGAAAAGACATTTCCAATGTCAAAACCTACTTAGTTTTGTGTATATACAAATGACTCCTCTGCGTATCCTAAGCTTTGCCCATTCGACACTTCGCAACAGCTACTTTCCCTCTTAATGCGACGTAACTGTGTACGACTTTCATATACCCTTACGTCCTTCCAGATCTAGAGGACGGTATAATTGAAGATAACATTTAACCGATTTATCCACTACCGTTACATCTGATAGCTGGAATTGAATAAGCTATGATATATTGACATTTGAATGAAAACGACTGGGATCCAGAAAATAATCTACAAATGAAGACCAGGCCTTATAGATTAATAAATTGAACTACTCCTAGCCAATACAGGATGGGATATGTCATTATTTATCTCCTTTGTTTACATACAGGTATATTATCAGCGCGTTCCTTCAAGGAGGGATTTCGGAAGTACTACTTCCCTTCAATTTGCTCTACAATGCGAGGAATTACCAAACTTTGAAGGATGGTTCTAAACGTATTCTCATCCTATACAAGTACATCAAAATATCATCGATATAAAAAAATATTGTTCAACATGATAGGGAAGTCCCTGCTACTTGCCCTAGTACTAGGGGGACTTACGTTTAAAAAAAAACTACTCGCAATATAAAATAACCGACTCACCATTGATCATACCTTTATATCTTGTTCCAGATATATCCTAGTGCTGGCTGGTGCCGTCAGCCTAGCTGCTGGATACACGGGTCCTGATCTGCCGCCAGGCCCGTACTGTGGTCTCACCGGAGAGTGCTGTCGGAATCGACGTGACTCCTGCGCTCATAGGATCTTAGGTATGTGATTGTAACGGAGCCCAGTGGGCAGGTCAACACCTACCGCCTCTCGTGTTGGGAGTTCAAATTTGGCTCGCACCTCTGAGTATACCTTTGAGCGAAATAAAATTTAAATACCATTGATATGTTCGGTAAAAAATGTCGTAGGAAGCCAAGGACACTAGGCCAAGTTCAAGGTCCATCCACTACTTTTTTTGCGACATCTACAAATTACCAAAAAAGCGGACATTTTTGAAAATTTTCATAAAAGTTTTATCAATTAAGAATTACCGTCACTTCTTCAAAACGGTTATAAGTACGTTGTCCACAAAACACGTGTTTACATGACAGAATTTCACAGAAACAATTTCTCTCTTGTTCTTCGTATGTTCAAAAGTTTTTAAACGCAGCACCTTCTTCCAGATACACTATGCTACTGTGACGAGTTCTGTGACCTGAACAGAAGCCATGACGATTGCTGCCCGGACTATCTGCCAGTCTGCCGCAACGAGAGCTTACCTCTGCCTCCTCAGACCATATATGACCCTTGCCGGCATCGGGGCCAGCTGTTTCTGCCTGGCCAGACGAGGATCGACAACTGTAATACTTGGTAAGTCGACTTTTCCTCATATTTGTCCTAGCAAGACCGCAGAGCGCGGTCTGTAAAAAGCGAGTAAGAAATTACAAACGCCTCTGGTGTTTCAAATGTTGTAGAGGCAGCTGTGAATTATTTCTATCAGATGGGGCTGTCTGCCTTTTTGTCGGTGTAAAGCAATAAGGCTTCAAGTGTATGTTAGGAGAAATTATCTTTTTATTTTACACTGAATGTGACAACGATTAGACGCCTATGATATGAGCCAGCGTTACCATGTTTATTTTCAACGTAATGTTACACATGATAATGAGTTTGCAACGGTCCTGTGTCACGGACAGTTGCCAAAATTACTCGCTAATCCCCTCACGTCCCACACTTATGTAGCTACATTAAAAACAAGCAATACCTGCAGATGAATCACTCCTTACGAAACAACGCGTCACGGATTCCTCGTAAATAATGGGGTGGCTGACCCAAATCTTTGGTCGAAAAATACGAATAAACAGAACACTTATGACACTCGAAATAAACGCTCCAGTGGAGAGATTTACGATGTGCAACTAAATGTATTCTGAAATATATGTCGAGGCAGATAAAGGTAATCAATCAGATCAGTCTGTATCCGTTTAAATAACTCGAGAAGCAGTATGGAAGCTTTTCATTTTGGTTCATCGTATTGTTCTTATCAGCACTTTTGCGGAGCGCGTTGTGGATTGAATACTCCTGCCTCCTTCCTGTTTTCTTCTTCTACACTTCTATTGAGTAAGAGGGTACCAACCAATTCGATAAAAAGTAACGAAAAAGTTCAAGGCAAGAGCTTGGTCGAGATACTAATTAAGATAAAAAAAAATAAGTCTCTTTCTGTCGAATGACAATCTATCAGCGTGATTTTAAAATGCCTGAAAATATCTAGAAAGCACATTCATCTCAAATACGGTGGTAAGTACGTACCAAAAACTTTCTAGACAACCGACGCGTAGAAAGTGCAATAGTTAGATCCACAATAGTCAATTTCCTACCGATATGCAGAGAAGTGCGGGATAGGAGGATGCGGGCGGTACCAAGCTTAAAAAACAGTTCCTCGAAAAGTAAGATAGTAGTATAATCACGGATAGAAAAGTATTTCCGGAAGAAAAATAATTTTCAAAAGATCTAAAAGTAATGAATCGTTGACAACGGGAGGAATATACAGTAAAATTTGCAAAAACTCAATTAGGTAGGTAGGTACCTTGTAATAATATCCTGAAAAATACCAATACCTACACAAGTAATTGCTTCGCCAAAATCTTTTAACAGAAATACCCTTGACACGTCTGTTGGTTTATTTACTTTTATTATGACAATTGTTTTTAATTCGCGGCACTTTGACGATTGGTTCGCAGTATTACAGACACTTGAAAATATTTTTGTATACTCATAATAGTGTTCAGTGATGTTCATTGGGAAGGTAGACTAAAGCTAAATACACGCAGATATAGAACTTAGTTCTCAAGGGCCAATAAGACCCGCAAGTTTTTCCACGGTACTTTGACGTTTGGTTCTCAGTATTTCAGACACGCAATTTTTTTTTTGTATACTTCAGCAGTTCACCTACTTTCTGGCTGTATATTATAAGTCAAGGCTACGCCTTAGTTTGTCACTAATCATTAGTTACATCACTTTGTCATCTTTTAATTACTGTGTAACGACTCAGAGATCAAATGAATGGTCAGGTTGGGTATCAGTTAGTTTGAAATCATTAAGATGACTGTTATTAATATCTTGATTCTTGCAATCGGTTTCTAGTTCCTTCCAGACGGACCTACCACGCATAGGTACAGACGTCAGTCAATAAATAAGTATTATCCAGCGGGAAATCTTGGAAATCCGACAAGATCCAACTTACCGAATTAAATTCCTTCAAAGAAATTATATACTGCCATGTGTCATGTATACGTCCTTTCATTAGCAACTTTATTGGTCAACTAGCTTCTGCCTTCGCCGGCGTGAAATTCGGTAATCGCTTTCCCACGGGAACTATGCGTTTTTCCGACATAAAAAGAAGCCTATGTCCTTCCCCGGGACTTCAACTATCTCCATGCCTTTCAATCTCCATCGGTCTAGCCGTTTAAGCGTGAAGAGGTAACAGACAGAAGACAGACATACAGAGTCACTTTCGCTTTTATAATATTAGTTTGGACGTTAAGATTATCATTGAAGTACCTACGCAAAATGAAAATGATATAATAAAGTTCCTTTAATTCGGTAATTGATTAACGGTTCGGGTCTTGTCGGATTCCCGAGATTTCCCGATGGAAAATATGTATTCACTGCATTCGCTTTTGATGTTGATGGTCCATACTTCCATATAGGCAACGAGAACCGTACTTTCCATCAGCCACCTGCTTGTACGTAGGCCGATTGTTTTTAACAATAAATAAAACATTTATTTGTGGCCAGTCTTAAACGATCTACCCATTACCAGTACCATAGAGAAAAATACAAGAAGAGTGGCAGAGTCTACTGTAGTGTTCGGCTCGTCATCTAGCTTCAAGTAGCGGTAGCAACTGCTAAACGGTTGGGTAATCGGGGTTCAGCCACTGGCGACCAGTGGCTAGATGTCGATCTTATGTTAACCCGGGTTTCGGAGCTCGCACTACAGTATAGACTCTGCCACTCTTCTTGTATCATTTCTCTATGCCAGTACTAAATAGAATGGTCAAGTACAATGTCAGGCTATTTCGGGCTACCAGGTGTGCAGGCAGACCTAGGCGATTGATTTGCCGTTAGCACTAGTTGGCGTGACGCCATCTTCAATTGTTCTGGTACTATGTCGCTTTTACTTGTGTCTATGTGTGTCTATGTCTGTGTGTGTGGCTTCAGGCCGCATGCAGCTCTTTGAAGGTTCATTTTTAGGGTTCCGAACCTCAAGAGGTTCATTTTAAGCCTTAATAGGATCACTCGTGCGTGTCCGTCCGTCTGTCACAGTCGATTTTCTCCGAAAGTACTGGACCGATTAAGTTGAAATTTGGTACGTATACGTAAGTTTGTGACCCAAAGACGGACGTGTAACGAAAATAAATTAATATTAAACATATACCTTATTTTTGAGGGCTAAATTTACTGTCGGAGTTTGAAGGCGGTTTTATTTTTTTATTTAATTTACAAAATTAGCTCTCGACAGAAACAAAAGCTGGCGCAAACCACTTGGCTGACAAAGGCGTTATTAAAAAAAACTCGCTTCCGCAAATAACAGCATATTTTTATTGTTTCGTAATACTTTACAGTAACATTTGACACGTCACGTTCACTTCACGTGTGATAATGAGATAGTCACTTCGTTACCATTGAATAAGTGTTAGATCATACTGACGTCACCCTTGGCAAGAAACTTGAAGTGTTTCGACGCGCTTATTCATAAGGACTATTTAAATAAGACCTAGTTTACTAGATTTGGCACTTAGGCTCACTTATAATTATATAGATAAGTATGTATGTAAAATAATAAAATCATACTTACATATTATAACTTACACATAATACCTACCTCCATAACAAACTAAATTTAGTAAAATAAATTTAGTACGTACATATATGTATATTTTATACATGTACTTAATGTAAATGTAAATTTTGTAACTATGGGGAAATTTTGAAAAAAGGCCTTCTGCTTGAGTTTGTTGCGGCACTTCTTCTCAAGCAATGGGTTCTTCTCAAGGAAGCGCTGGTAAATTCTTTATCTGACATGTAAAAGTGCCCCTATGTGGCCAATTTGCTGAATAAATGATTGAATTTGAATTTGAACTTATTACCTAAGTGATAAGATTCAGAATCTGATTAGGTATGTGAATTAACCCAGCTTACTACCTACCTATCCCTAAATAATAGGGGTTAGGGGTACTTGAACAAGGTATCGATAATATTTAAAAAAAATTGTTTGTCTGTATATTCAGGTTGGTCAGGCTGGTAAATTCTTTTTCTGACGTGTAAAAGTGCCCCTATGTGGCCAATTTGCTGAATAAATGATTGATTTTGAATTTGAATCAGTTTACGGACAATAATTTTGTACTTACGTCATTGATAACGTCACGTAACGCTACAACGCTGCGCTACGCTACGACGCTACTATTGCGTCATGTATTTTCGTAGGCGCAGCCGGCGTTCATCAATTTATAAGACGTTATCACGTCAAAATTTGGAACATTATTACGTCCTATAATAACATTGACCTATAATAAGTAATAATAGAATATGACAAAATATATGGAGCAATCTGACATTAGAAAATACGTTCCAATATGCTAATAACGCCTCTTTATAATGAAGGCCAAACGGGTGCCCTAGTTGTTCGGGCACACGTTTTGACGGGGCCATTTTTCTCCGGCTGATTGTGATTCCTTACTTATAATAGATCAATGTTACGTTCACTGTTAGACAAAAGGCCTTTCCCAATGGGAAATGTGGAATCGCGTGTGAATTTGCCACTAGAGGCGCTAGTGTCGCGTGAGGTCCAATAACATTCACTTTTCACCGGTTTTGGCAGGTTTCGTGATACAAATTATTAATTTCTTTAATTTACCTGTTGAAAAGTAATCTCTTTCGTGAAATTATCGCAAATATGGATTATTTGGCGATGAATGTAAACGCTTTGAAACAAAAATATAAATTCCGAACAAAACGGAACTGCACAACAATGCGGCATAGCTACTGGATATGATGATAGTTATTTATAATTAATAAACTTAATGAGATTCAAGATTTAAAACTTAGTTTCGGCACCGATCTTAATAGAGTCGTCTTTGACAGCTATACCTCTGGACCTTAGTCAACAGTGGCGCCAACTGGTGAGCAAAGAAACGATAGTCCCCATTGGTCTGCACTTAGATCAATCTTGTGTTTTTTTCATCCAGTTTATTCTGCTACCAACAGAACTTTGTGCCATATATCTACACCTTGTTATTATTTTGTATTAAACCAGAATCAGTATAGATATGTAATTCATATCACTGTGAATATTTATTTTGATACCAGCTGATTGTTGATTTCAAAAATAACCGTCTGAAATATTATATGTGTAATAGGTACTTAAATATTTATCGACTTCGCACAATAACACGTTTACGATCAATAATCAGCTCAATAAATAAAATACGAATCAATAACTTGCCATCATGTTCGGCCCAAAACGTCGTAACCCACCATGACAAATGAAAATAAATACCAATTCTACCTACCTATGTTACTGTTATGATTTATATGAAAAAAAACCGGCTAAGAAGCGAGTTAAACTCGCGTGGAGAGGGTTCCGACCCTTGATTCTTTTCAATGACGTCATTTTCAAACCGTTTCACAGGATAAGCTCTTTTATATGATAGATTTCAAATACCATGGACTTCATGATAATTTTCCTGTAATCAATAGATCAATGACTATCCTCCGTATTTTTTCCAAAATTTTAGGTCCACTGGTTTCAGAGATAGGGGGGGGGGGGGGGAGATCGTCATTTTTCGCCTATTTTCTTAAATAACTCACTGACCAAAAAAAAAATATTTGAGATCCTCATAAGAAGTACTTTCATTTGATATGTCACACGATATAGTTTGAAAAACTTAATCAATATTTCTTTAAATTTAGCCTCCAAATATAGGGTCTATGTTTTCGTTACACGTCCGTCTTTGGGTCACAAACTTACGTTTACGTACCAAATGTCAACTTAAATGGTCCAGTAGTTTCGGAGAAAATCGACGGTGACAGACGGACGGACACACACACGAGTGATCCTATAAGGGTTCCGTTTTTACCTTTTGAGGTTCGGAACCCAAAAAAGGTTAGCAAAATGCCTCGTATATGTATAGCAACCTGTCTGTATACGAAAGTTGACGTTCCATATGTAATGATAATAATAATATGAATAATATGATATGTGACCATATAATGCATGTTTTTGGAAGTAGATTACTTTAATTGAATTTACTGTAATGCAATGCAACACCCTGCACGGGTAACATGTCAAAGGATATATATTTGTATGACCATCTGAATGTACTACATGTATGCACTGAATAAATCTGAATCTGAATTTTCCTCGAATTCTCATATACATTTGGAACACAACTAAGTTTTTCACCTTTATCTAGGTACCTACTCTCTCTAACACGACACTTCCTTTACTTAGGTAGGTAGGTATACTTTCGCTTTTGTAATAATTAGTAAGTATGGATTTTCGGATTGTAAAAGGATAGTTTCATAATTATCAAAGTATTGATTTGCCCACGTACCTACAAAAAAGTCGTGTTTTTGTGGTTTTTTTAATTGGGCTCGTTTCGTTTATCGTTCGAGTCACTTAAGCATATCCTACGTGGCTTCTTAACTTAGCTTTGAATAGAGCGTCAAGCCTTAATTAACTACTACTACTACTACTACTACTACTACTACTACTACTACTACTACTACTACAGCCTATTTGCGTCCCACTTGCTGGGCACAGGCCTCCTCTCATCACGAGAGGGTTTGGGCTATAGTCCCCACGCGGGCCCAGTGCAGATTGGGGACTTCACAGACATCTTTGAATGACTTCGCAGATGCGTGCAGGTTTCCTCAGGATGTTTTCCTTCACCGAAAAGCGCAGTAGTCAATTCAAATTGAATTTCGCACGTAAGTAAACTTAGAGGTGCGAGCCGGAATCGAACCCCCGACTTCTCTGCATGAGAGGCGGTAGGTCGAACCACTAGGCCACCACGGCTACAAGCCTTAAGCCAGACTTAAAACCGTGTGCACCAGGGCTTGAAACCGGTTTTTCCTCCATACAAATAAACCGGTTTTCTTATCGTTCTTTCGTTTACTATTTCATGTTTAATAAGGCTATAAAATAATACGAAGTAATAACCTAAATACACTGTAGAGTTCCACATAAAGAGTATAAAATAATTCTAAATATTTGTCTATTTCGAGGTTTTTTTAATTAACCGGTTACAAGCCCTGGTGTGCACCTGTTCTATGCATAATCTATGTACTTATTCTTTTTATTTATTTATACAAACGATCTCAAAAAAATGGCTCTTCGGTTTTGGACGAAAAGTACCTAAGAGGTAAGGTGTTTTTTTTTGTGTGAAAAAGGTGTAGCAAAATTTGTCTAATTTTTAACGAATTCTTACATGGAAAACTCTTTTCTATTATTTTTACCTCCACAGAGAGCTTTTACCTAACTGTGATTTTTCAAGAATCGTGCACTGTCATATATTCATGCTTTTAAATCTTATAAATATTAAATGTTCCAACTAGGAAATAAAAAATGATGTCATTTCATTAAAGGACACGTGTGTATGTCACGACTTTTGTATGTTTACATATTTTTTTTATATCGTTCAATAAATTATGAATAGATGATGTAAGTAATTTTAATAGAAAAGTTTTTTTTTTCTGACGTCAAATGTCAAGCTCCTAATTGATTATGTAGTAACGTTTAAATGTTTATTTAAATAGCTCTTCATCTTCTAAGCTATAGTCATAGAATTCATCGATTATTTTCTTGAGACAATATTATTTGTCACAACCATAATCGTATTTGATATAAGAGATAGAACTATTGGTTGGTTTTAATAATATTCATCATCATCATCATCATCATCATCATCATCATCATCATCGTCATCATCATATCAGTCGATAGCATATTCGATGATAGGCATATCAGTAGTATACCATCTCGCTAAATAGGGAGATAGTGTGTGTGTGTGTGTACAGCGTATCACTCACAGACTTAGTTCTGTCACCGAATATTTAATAGTACTACATACAGAATGGCCACGGAATCACCCGCCTGAATCTAGCCGGTGCGCAACTCCCGCCCAACTCGACCTTACCGTCATTTCTTTCAACCGGAGATGGAGAGTGAATCATTGGCCCACGTACTTGTACACACACATTTACAAGTGTACAGACGTCCTCACACACACACACAGACGTCCTCGCACGCAAACATTGATACTTCATTTGAATTTTGTTCGAAATCGTGCTTTTTTTTATAGGCCGTGTCCGCCGTGTGGTGAATGAGAAATATCCACAACATAAGGATGGAATCCAAGACCACTTCAAAATTCTGTCTCTTTTTTACTACAATTTAGATGTCAAGAGAGACAGGGCGGCCACATAGATTATTTCGTTTCCCTAGTTTTATCTCCAGTGTCTAGTTTTAACAACAACGTGTACGATATTATTAGAGTAACAAAAACCTAATTATTAATACACACCGACCTTGCATTTTGAGCCAAATTTACATATTTATATTATAAGTGTCTGCAGGTGCTAAAAATAATTGCAACACGGCATGAAGATGTCATATCATTCTTCAACAGTTTTGAGCGAGATTAGAATTTTAAGGTTATCTTTAAGATGCATTTCGTAATGATTGATAGGTATATTTACATTTTTATTGGTTTTAGGCCGAAGTAAGAGAAATTCTTAAATCAAATTTGAGATTTAATAACGCAAAGAAATTTCTCGAAGAATTTAATACACAATTTAGGTACATTTAGAGACCTATATTAGGTACATTAGCGGAAATTAATACCAAGATTTCGTCTTTTAAAATATAATATTAAGCAGAAATCCTGGTAATACTAATAACAACATGGCCAACATGTTAACGAGTCACTGTCGATGGAAACAAACGAACAAACTCGATAAAACTATAAAAATATGGCTAACTACGAATCATTTTCGCGTTATTGTAAATTGGACGCGGCATTCGTGATACAATTGAAAACAAAAGTGCTATGCTATTTTTTATGTTAAGTATGTTATCGCTAGTAAAACGAGTGCCACCTGAAGGTAAGCGGTCACTGCGGCCCATGGACATAAGAAGTCATACGATTTCGAATGCTTTGCCAACTTCACAGATCAAATCAGAAGCCTAAGATGGAATGTCTGCCAGTAATTTCACCGGCTGTCCTACCCCCTTTTCTTTCCGGAACACAACAGTGCGAGCACTGCAATTTGGCAGGTTAGCCAGTAAGATGGTGGTACCTATCCGGACGGACCTGGGAATAGGTCCTTCCACCATCAAAATATAGGTATTGTTTAATTTGTATCAAAGTCACGTCGTGAAATTATACTGTAAATTTCAGATGAATGGTTAGGTAGGTACTTACCCTTTTTATTATTAATGTGACAATCGTGAAAATCTATAATTGTTTAGGTATAACTAAAATAAACTACATATACACAACAATTTCAAAATGTGTTGTATTACTTAATAGATCTGTAAGTATTTAATTTAATTTTATGCCAATGCTAATTCACCGTTAGATATTTTTTGTTATCACACCGCTGTCACCATGTAGTAAAAGACCTGTAGTTGAGTGAAGACTGATTTATTAATCAACGGTGGGTACATTATAATATTTACCAAGCTACCGTGTTTTCTAGGTAAACCTATACTACAGTACGAGTATTGAAATGAAATACAGTATATTATCAAATACCTACCTATCAAGTGACGTATCACTATGGTGACGTCCTACTGTCATAAAAAGGAGTACTTTACTTATCTGTAATTTAATTAGTCTGTTACAGTATGGAATTACCACTTTTTACCATGGCGATACTGAATCGCATCTTAATAAAAAATACTGATTATTTCCGTGTACAGTCAGCAGCAGAAGTAGATAAGCTGTCCAGGTGTTCAAAATGACCTACACACGACCTTATTCTTAAGACGTTAAGGGCGTGTGTAGGTCATTTTGAACACCTGGACAGCTTATCTACTTCTGCTGCTGACTGTACTATACTAGGTTACTAACTAGACTTTCTAGTTTTTATTTGAATTTTTTACCAGTATTTTAAGCGAGATAAGTACCTATAATATTTGCACGTTACGTGTAGGATGACAGCTCAATAATGAACAGTAGACGCTGTAGGCGTCTGTGTACCTAACCATTGAACGATTTGTTGTGATTATTACCACCTTTTTACGAACACCTAACGTGTTAAGGCCGTTCCCTGACCCAGCATCGTCAAATTGCTCATGTAAGATCATACTTTTCTAAGAAATGTCATAAGTTAAAAATATTAAAAAAAAACATATGTTATATTTGATTATATCATCCTGGCATAGACCGCTTTCGTTACACGTTTCACGAAACTTAGCTCGATACAATTTAATTCCAAAGTAACCTCTAACTCGGACCTCTAATCCAACTTTACTCCAGTTTATTATATGAAACAGTGTAAAACTAAATATAACAGAAAAATTATCCATATTATATGCATACATTGACATCTTTATAAATGCCATATTTTTAGACGGTATTTTTATAGAAATTAAAACGTGTTAAAAAGTAACTAAATCGGGCGTTCTGTGCGTAGCGCTTTCTCTTTCACTCGTTGCACGAGTGACAGTGACAGCTGAGCTGGCTATAGGAACGGCCTTAAGAAAATCTCTCAAGTATTTACAAGAATCTCGACCGCACGTATTTTAAACGCTTTACAGTAAGTAGGTACTTAATATGTTTAAACAAATAGATGCCTATAAAGTGTTACAATGTAGAAACACAGTGTACAAATCCAAAATACTTTCCACGAATGATTACCACGTATGACCTATACGAATTATACGACGAATAATAGAAAAGACTTTTGCACAATTCAAATTCAATCATTTATTCAGCAAATTGGCCACATAGGGGCACTTTTACACGTCAGAAAAATAATTTACCAGCACTTCCTAGACCCATTGCTTGAGAAGAACCGCCGCAACAAAGTCAAGCAGAAGGCCTTTTTTTCAAAATTTCCACATAGTTACAAAATTTACATTTACATTACATGTATAAAATATACATATAGGCACGTACTAAAATTACATTGAAGGGATGTATTGTCCCTAACTTAAACTGAAATCTAAGATCTTAGAGATGTATAGTCTCCAAGGCACTTAAAGTGAACCCCTTTAAGTTACTGAGGTGGTAAGAAATTTAAATCCCTATCATGAAATATTAATTTCGAGGCCGACGAGGTGCTTTAAACATCGAGGGCATGCTTTACACTGCTTCAAAAATCTATCACATATTTATGAGCTTGTTTGCTTGCATATTGCAGAATCCATTGTGTGTCCTTTATTTAAAGTAACATATACACTTCTGACACCACGTTTCTTTCATAGATTTCTATAGTAATTAAAGAATTATATTAGTTAGTTACAAATTACAGGTTCTTGGTCTAAAAATAGAATGACACTTGTCAGTCTGACAGCGCGCCTAAGGCGCTGTAAGATCCGTTCGGAAACAGTAAAGATCGCGGGAATAAACACAGTTGATATCTACGATCATCATATCTGAGAAATCAGCCTTTTAGCTATTTTAAATAGAAATAGAAAGAAATAGAATAGACTAAATTAACGGGAGTAAAGCTCGGGTGCATAACCCAGACCAGGTATAGGGTTGCCGTCTCCTCAAATCTAAAATCCCGGACTCTACCATGTATTTGGCCAGACATTTTACTCTAAAAACCGGACATAAAAACTCTTTTTTCTGACGAGCTAAATACACTCTAAATTTAGAACTGCATAAGAAGCACCTAAGAAATGATAATCATATACACGGTGAGCTTGAGTAACCAGAATAATTTTACCAGCATATGCCTGAGGCCGTAAGGAATAAAAAATGTTATTAGAACCAGGTTGAAATATGATTTTTAACTTTTCTTATTCCATACGACCCCAGTCGGAGTCAGTCAGACATCGTATGGAATAAAAAAAGTTAAAAATCATGTTTCAACCTGGTTTTATTAACATTTTTTATTCCTTACGGCCTCAGGTATACGCTGGTAAAATTATTCGGGTAACTTAAGTTCACCGTGTATATACTTAGTGAACTGGACATTGACATCGCAGTCTGTCGGAGTTTGAAGGCGGTGTATTTTTATATACCTATTTGGTTCTCATTATGTTATTGTACCCAATCAAATAACATCATCTCGAGATCTAGTTTACTCATCTTGCTCCTCCTTCCACAGCGAATGCATTCAAGACCCTATCACGAAGCAGACGAGCTGGTCTTGCGAGCAGGACTCCTGCCTCATGAGCGACGATGTGGTGTACAGCGTCAACCAACCGGGGCTCAGCTGGAGAGCATACAACTACTCCGAGTTCTATGGGAAGAAGCTTAAGGACGGCCTTATTTATAAACTGGGTAAGTTTCCTCAGAACAAATTACCTCGCGCAGAACTGGTGGGGCTAGAAAGTTCTCAAATGGCGTCCGAACACGAGTTATCGGTAGGCCTTTAACAACTGCAGAATGGGGGCTATCGCGTGTGAATTTGTCACTAGAGGCGCTAGTGTCGCGTGAGGTCCAATAACATTCACTTTTCACTGGTTTTGGCGGGCTTCGTGACATAAATGATAATTTCTTTAGTTTACCTGTTGAGAAGTGATCTCCGTCGTGAAATTATCGCAAATATGAATTATTTGGCGATGAATGTGAACGCTTTGAAAAAAAAATACAAACAAAACGGAACTGCACAACATTGCGGCATAGGTACTCGTTATGATAATAGTTATTTAAAATTAATAAACTTAATGAGATTCAAGATTTAAAACTTTGTTTCGGCGCCGATCTTATAGAGTCGCCTTTGACAGCTATACCTCTGGACCTCAGTCAACAGTGGCGCCAACTGGTGAGCAAAGAAACGATAGCCCCCATTCAGTGGATGCAAACGGCATCGTTAATTCGGCATATATATAATATGTGCATTACTTTACCACTACCGGCTGGCCTGATGAAGGTTTTTCTTGGATACAATACCTACTATCTTAAAGGTCAGTTCTCGACACGTCTGGATGTGCTCTGAGGATCCACAGCTTCAAAGGTCAATAACGTAAGGGTCAGTTCTTGATTTAGTAGCTGACGCACAAAAAAAAACAGATCGAGAAGCAGTTGAGCGGGAAAATAAGGGTATGTTTCTAGCGTTAACAAATTTGGCCAGTAGGTATATCATTTAGATATCTTCCAGAATAGGGACATAAGGCTCCAAGGAGAGGTCTACTGATTTTGGATTAAAAAAAATGACGACAGGTTTGGCTCCGTTGATAGTGAGTGACCCTGTCCACTGTTACGACGGTCGCGGGTTCGAATCCCGCTGGGCAACTTTGTCTGTTGAGCACGAATGTTTCTACCGGAGTCATGGATGTTTAGTATCTATATATGCATGTATTCCTGTATATACTCGTAAGCATTTATATCATCGTCTAACAACCCATAGTACATTGCAAGCTTGGCTTAGTTTGGGGTTTAAATGTCCCAAGATATATATTTATTTTAATCCACTTAAACTACGCGGGTCCATAACCATTTCTAAGGTTATGGACCCGCGTGCAAGTTTGTTGAAACAAAATCAGAAAATTGTTTGAGGCCTTGAGAAACCGATGCTCTTCAAACAAAGATACTTGGTGTTATAATTTCAAGATGTTCTGAAGTAGGTAGTATCTACAATGTTTAGTACCGCAATCTTTTCTTCTGCCTAGTTGTTTGAAGGATCATGTAGCACCTAGGTAACCTTAACAGTAACCAGTGACTAAATAAGGTTTGCGCAAAGTTTACCGCAAACTGTGTAGGTTTGGACATGATTAGACCCTCCATACAAGCCATTGTATTATCATGTTATTTTACATGCTAAATAAAGATTTTAAATGTCACAAAGTACGTCTAGGTCCTGTAGGTAATTGTAAGATAGTAATTTAAGAGCAACAAAAAGACAAAGTATTTGGAATATAAATTTGCTAATTGTAACAAAAACGGCCATTTGACTGACGAGAAAAATGATATACAAAGGTAAACAAATGTATATAATAATAATGGTATATTTTTTATGCCACAAAAATCATGAAAAAATATAGATACCATTATTATTATTATATATTTGTAATATTATATGGGAAGTCTAAATTTTAAAGCTTCGAATCACCAATTCAACATTAAAATTACAATTGGTCATATCGCTGTTCTAAATATATTATAGAGATAATAATAATTGACATTGAAGAATACCTAATCGTCTTGTATAGGTGGGAAGTTACAATAAATGATTTTGTGATTTTTAATTAAAGACGTATTAATTTGAGGTGCCCTGATAAAATACATTCACCCATATTTCTACACTTTGATCTATATCACAAAACACACGAGATGAAATATAATGCAGTGTTAATAGAAATCCTAAATGGACTGCTTCAGATATTTGAATAAAGTAACTGTCAATCGTGATTTCGTGACTTCAATATTAAGTCTATTACCAAGTTAGTATTTACAGAGGTTATTGCCTTATGCCATTTATGTTTAAAGTTGCTTTTTAGGGTTCCGTATTTTTAGTTAATGTTGTCAACCATGAGTAATAAAATTGTGATACCTACTATTTCAACGAATGTATCATAGCACAGCAATGAACATTTGCATTTATTATTGTGATAACGTAGAGCCATAGAGCCTTAAATTTATTAACCTTTTTAATTGCACTTCAGTATTTGATAAAATTATTTGATAACTCTATTTGATAAAATTGATGATTTGATCTTTAT
This sequence comes from Aethes cnicana, assembly GCA_963971205.1. NCBI lineage: Eukaryota > Metazoa > Arthropoda > Insecta > Lepidoptera > Tortricidae > Aethes > Aethes cnicana. The sequence continues at coordinate 1,733,472 of OZ020293.1, forward strand.
ACTTACTAAAGACGAGCCTATGTGCCTAGAAGCCGTGGTGGCCTAGTGGTTCGACCTACCGCCTCTTATGCAGAGGGTCGGGGGTTCGATTCCGGCTCGCACCTCTAAGTTTACTTATGTGCGCAATTCAATTTGAATTTACCACTGAGCTTTTCGGTGAAGGAAAACATCGTGAGGAAACCTGTACGCATCTGCGATGTAATTCAAAGATGTGTGTGAATTCCCCAGTCCGCGCTGGGCCCGCGTGGGGACTATAGCCCAAACCCTCTCGTGATGAGAGAAGGCCGGGCCCAGCAGTGGGACGTAAATAGGCTGTAGTAGTATGTGCCTATATTTATTTATTTATTTATACAAGCAATCTCAGAAACGGCTCTAAAGATTTGGAATAAATTTAGGGCGGTTTACGGCGTCGAAAAATAGATCTAGCTAGAAAAAGCTCATTTTGAGCAAAGCCCATGAAATAGGTACATTATTAAAATTTCATAAATATAATTACAAGTTTAATATCAACGGTGTAAAACACATAAAATTACAATAAAAGTCAAATGTAATTCGACCACAAAAATTGATGTAACAAAACACGTAATGAATCGTGGTTAAATAAAAATTCGAATGTTAACACGCATTTTATATGCAGAAGGCAATAAATAACTGTCGAGAATTAGTGAAGTAAACCTACTACTTATACTAATTATTAGCATACTAATACTAATTGACTTCCTCGAGCTTTATTTTGGAAACTGATAAACTTTGATCTTTTTTAGGGTTCCGAAGTCCACAAGGAACCCTTATAGTTTCGCCATGTCCGTCCGTCTGTCCGCACTATTGCTCGGAGATGCTTAGGTCTAGAGAGCTGTAATTTGGCATGAATATGCATATTAGTTACGCTGACAAAGTGGTACAATAAAATTTTGAAATATATTTTTTTATAGGGTACCTCCCCTACTCGTAAAGTGGGGATGTAATTTTTTTTTCTTGCATACCCCATGGTGCGGCACATCGTTGAATAGGTCTTAAAAAAATATTGTGGGTTTGTTAAAACCATTTTTTGATTAAGTGATGCGTTTGTGAAATATTAAGCTTTAAAGTGCTATTTTTTGCTAGAGTCACGTGTCCCCCCCCCTGCCAGCTACTACTACTACTACTACTACTACTACTACAGCCTATTTGCGTCCCACTGCTGGGCACAGGCCTCCTCTCATCACCATCATCATCATCCTCTCATCCCTGCCAGCTAAATGGTGGTATTTGGATGGCTGAAAAAAATCACGGTTGTGGCATATATAACGTAGTTGAAAGGAAAACTATCACAGCTAAGTAGGGTGTACAAACTTACGAGTAATAGTCGACCAACTTATAATGATGATTTTTCTCGAGACGCAGGGGCGTCGGGCGGGCACGTCATACCACAGGCTAGCTAGATGCTAATAAGTCTTAGAAAGGTACTGTGGGCATCCTCAACTTCGGAACCCTATAATTTGCGCGTGGCCCGACACGCACTTGGCCGGTTTTTGTTTAATGATGAAGGTCAGTTTTCGGTTATCCATTATCAGAATTTTATTTCAATTTAGTTCTGTGTGGTTTAACCCGTGAAATAGCAATAATATATTTACATCACCCTTAGCCGCAAAGTGGGATTTTCTGCCCGCTACGCGTAGAGAAAATCTCACTTCTTGGCCAAGGCAAGATGTAAAACTTTTGACAAATCACGGGCGGTAATTCGTAAAGCCCCAGATCGCATTAAATATGCGATCTGGGACATTTACGAATTCACCACCCTAGGTCTGTAATATAACTATTACCTATACTTAGAGAAGTTTTTCATTGAATCCAAGGCGATGGCGATGAATCAGAGCAATAAGTTTCAACAAAATAGTTGCTCTACGACACCTACATCGAAAAACAATTGATGAAGTTTTTTCAATATTTCTATTAACTTTAACTATCATATTATTATGTATAATGTCATCGAGTAAGTACGCAAATTCAGTGTCCACGCGGTACGAAGTCACGGGCAATGGCTAGTATCCATATTATCCATATTAATATTATACCATGCGAAAGTAACTCTGTCTGTCTGTCTGTTACCTCTTCACGCTTCAACCGCTGGACCGATTGAGATGAAATTTTGTACGGAGATAGTGCGAGTCCCGGGAAAGGACACAGGCTACTTTTTATCCCGGAAAAGCGCATAGTTCCCGCGGGAGCGCGATAACCGAATTCCACGCGGGAGAAGTCGCGGGCAGAAGCTAGTAATATTATAAATGCAAAAGTAACTCTGTCTGTCTGTCTGTTACCTCTTCACGCTTCAACGGCTGGACCGATTTGGATGAAATTTTGTATGGAGATAGTGTGAGTCCCGGGAAAGGACACAGGCTACTTTTTATCCTGGAAAACGCTTAGTTCCCGCGGGAGCGCGATAACCGAATTCCACGCGGGTGAAGTCGCGGGCAGAAGCTAGAGTAGTATACCATAATAAAGTGCGGCGGGTTTTGACGTGATAACTTCTTATAAATCGATGAACGCCGGCTGCACGTACGAAAAAACATGACTCATTGTCACGTTCCGCCTGAGCCGAGCGTGCAAGAGAGAGCGCGGAACAAGCGATAGAGAGGCACGATCGGCCTAAGCGTGACTTTATCACGTAAATTATCGTCTGTAAACCGACTTTTTTTAATGATCAGTAGGTATTTCCTCAAGGATTGGGTTTCCCTTGACATCGCTTCTTCTTTCTTCTTTACCTACGAGTCTCTCTGTCAATAATCCTCAGGTAGATGAAACAAAGTAAATCTGCATTAGCAATTTTTTTTTAATCAAAAATCCCAAACTATTAGTACCTACCTAATGACAGCTAACGCTTGACCAAAAGATATTATTGACAATGAAAAGTTGATTTCTCAAAAAAGACTTATCTACTCGTTAGTTATGTTACTGACCCTAAAAGCACTCTGTATATTATGTAAAACACGCTGTTATAATAATAACATTTTCATTAATTTGTACCTAACATAAGACCATCTCTAAGATCTTAGATTTAAGTTTAAGTTAGGGACTATACATCCCTTAAATGTAATTTTATTATGTACCTATATATGTATTTTTATACATATTAATGTAAATGTAATGTAAATCTATATGTTTAAAAAAGGCCTCCTGCTGAGTTTGTTGCGGCGCTTCTTCTCAAGCAATGGGTCTAGGAAGCGCTGGTAAATTCATTTAAGGCCCTTCATAGACCCAGCTCAGCCGTCACTGTCACTCGTGGGACGAGTGAAAGAGAAAGCGCTACGCACAGAACGCCCGATTTAGTTACTTTTTAACACGTTTTAATTTCTATAAAAATACCGTCTAAAAAAATGGCATTTATAAAGCTGTCGATGTATGCATATAATATGGATATTTTTTGTGTTATAATTAGTTTTACACTGTTTGATATAATAAACTGGAGTAAAGTTGGATTAGCGGTCCGAATTAGAGGTTACTTTGGAATTAAATTGTATCGAGCGAAGTTTCGTGAAACGTGTATCGAAAGCTGTCAATGTAAGGATGATATAATCAAATATAACATATGTTTTTGTCATATTTTTAACTTTTAACATTTCTTAGAAAAGTATGATCTCAAATGAGCAATTTGACGATGCTGGGTCAGGGAAGGGCCTTAAAAGTGACGTGTAAAAGTGCCCAGATGTGGCCTATTTGCTGAATAAATATTTTCATTTTCATTTTCAACACTTTATCATCCAGGTACAATGCCGCTGAGCGCCGCTACGAAGCGCCTAGGCCCCATCGACTTCGACAAAAACATCGACTACCCGCAGAACTTCGACGCTCGCAGACGCTGGCCCAGCTTCATATCGCCGATCGTCGACCAGGGCTGGTGCGGATCAGACTGGGCCGTCTCCATCGCCGCCATCGCTTCTGATCGGTGAGCTTCTTCTAGTCACTAAGTACACAAAGGTGCTAAGTACAAAAAGCTCGCCTTTGTACATGTGTCTCTTCTCTGTATTAATAATTGTATTTGTGTGTTTTATTCTGCACAATAAAGTGTTACTTACGTGATGATGATTATGGAGGGTTGATGTAAAAGAACGCAATCTTTATAATTCCAAGAGAGGACACCAAATTGAGTAGGTTGGGGGCGAGGCTACGACGAGGCACATGAGGCCCCGGTCATTTGCTGAGGTTGTGGCCCACAAGGGCTGCTAGTCCGGGCAGTTGCAGACGCGTAAAAGCTTTTTCCCCAATGTAAAAAAAGTTTTGACAGAGGTACACAGTACTTCAATCATAATCATCATTATGGAGCGTGTGGAATGTGTCTTGGTAAGGAGCGCAATCTTATATGGCGAAACATGTCCAGCGGATTTGATAAGCAACAAAACAAAACACACTCTCCTCACAACCGTTTTCGCTGCGTTTTCGCCTCAGCAGCGCCATTACCTAACCATATTCAAAAGAGTCGAACAAAGATCTTATACCTATAAGAACTTTCCTACAGCCAAATTAATTTGCAATGAAATAGAGCAAGGGCATCCGGAACTAGACAACTACCCACATCTAAACATTCGCAGTCAAGTTTGAGGACTGTCGACCGTGGGACGAGAATCATTGTTACAATTAGTAGAAAAGGATAGGTCCTTTAATCTATTTCGGACGTTGAGTCATCCTAGTTCGGTTTATACAGGGCGATCAATCTAAGTTTGTACCAAACCAATCCAAAGTACATATTATATGGACAAGTCAGAAACTATTTTACATGTTAATGTTTACGCGTATACGAAGTCGCAGGAAAATGCTATAGAGTATTGTAAACGTGAAAGTTATTTTGAACTTTTGTTACTGTGTTTCTCTATCTAATTTAATACTCGGCCAGTATGGCTTACTTACATACTGGTCTCTACCGTAATGTTCTATTACCTAGGTACCTAGCTACTTAAAACCTACATTTTTCATATTACCTTTCTACTGAATTGGCTATGGGTGAAAAATGCCGTAGATTTCGCGTAAAAAAAGAAATTGATTTTGCGTTATGACGATTGAAATAAAGGTGTTTCCTTGGTCCAAGTATGCAGCACTACTTCTTGAAAAAATCAATAATGTCAATAGTATCAACACTTTTTTTCGTACTCTACGGTACGGCAAATTCTGAGATTTTTTTCTCTTGATACGGAAGGTTATTCCTATCCTTAAAAAAATAATCGAGCACATTGTCATTTTTCACCCATAGCCAATTGATACTATGTAATTGAATATGTGTAGGAAGTTCTTTCAAATCAATGTTTGTTTATTATTTAGGTCGGTCCGATAAGTAATTTGTTTATTTTGCAAATGACTCATTTGAGCAGACCTCCCAAAACGAGGTTATCTACCACGTGCGGTATAATCAATTTACAATAACAGAAGTTCATAGTCATTATTTACGTAATGGTCAATTTACAGACCAATGCACGCAAAATTAGCAATTTGCAGATTTCTGCTAACCATGCATGATCATGAGAATTAAGACCTTGTTTGCTGCCAAATTTCTTGGTAATATACTTAGGTTAAAGTGATAATGGCAAATTTTACATGACGCTGTTTGAAATTTGCAGATATCGACTTATCTGTTATGTGTTGAAAGGTTTTAATTTTTAGAAATGTAATAATAACTGCAATACAGTTAATTAAGAAGAAGAAAAACATAACATAAAACCGAGATAGATTCTTAACGAATTATCGTTGGAATCTTAGCTAGTATTCTACGATGAGTATAGTGTTAGTAGTCGATAAAAAAATTGAAGATAATGGTAGCTATCCGGGTGGACCCTGCATCACTTCCTACCACAGGCAGTAAAAGAACTAGTACTTATACATACTCGTAAAGAATACCTATTGCCATTCTATTATTATACTTATTATGAGTCAGGATGAACTAAGTAAAGGTGTTATAAAATGTTATTATTATGTCACTGTAGAATGCATAATAAATCATGATCATAGGTCAGTGTCGCGTGGGTGGCAAGATCATATAATGACACATTATGCAAGGATGCACGCATAGATGACATAACTATTGATGACTATATGAGTCATTTTGTAGGTTTGTATCTTGAAAAACCGCATTCAAAGCCTCGACTACGATTGAAGCCTAGCCTAGCCTAGAAAGTTAGCTCGAATTCTATCATCGTCATTTCAGCCGAAAGACGTCCACTGCTGGATATAGACCTCCCCAAGGCTCACCACTCATACCAGTCCTGTGCTACTCGCCTCCACCGGTTTCCCGCGAGGTCGTCGCTCCATCTTGTTGGAGGCCTACCGACAGCTCGTCTCCCGGTTCGGTTTGAATTTACCACTGAGCTTTTCGGTGAAGGAAAACATCGTGAGGAAACCTGCACGCATCTGCGAAGTAAATTCAAGGATGTGTGTGAAGTCCCAAATCCGCACTGGGCCCACGTGGGGACTATAGCCCAACCCTCTCGTGATAAGCGGAGGCCTGTGCCCAGCAGTGGGCCGTAAATAGGCTGTTGTAGAGAGATAGGTACCACCGATGGTGAGATCTAGATGGCGATTCATTAGCAAATCCGCAACTTTGGCCTCTTAAATGCTCTCACGACGCGACTTCACGCATTTAACACTTTTAACAAGACATTATTGGCAGCTTACCAACTATGTGACCAGTGAAATGTAAATTGTGGGGTACAATACCACATTACAGTTCGGTTACCTTAGCCGAGAGCCTACAGAATACTAAGGTCCACTCAATCTTGTAAATTCAGATCTTGAGTAGGTAAAATTTCAATCTAAATTCCGCCTTTATTTTTTACTAGTTTCAACACGAGCGTTAAAAATAAGTAGCCTATTTCCTTCCCCATGACATGACTTCTACTATGTCCATACAAATTTTATCAAATCGGGCCAGCGGTTTAGGCATGAAGAGGTTACAGTCAGAGAGACAGATAATAAACTGGCAATCCCCATTTTACTTCCTTAAGAGGTGTTTTGTTTTGTGGGATAAGAATTACAACATGTCTTACCTCTATAAGAATGTCGTCTAGGTAAATCGGTTCCGCGCTTTAAGCGTGAATTAAGGAGCAATATTCAATAGACAACTTTCTTTCGAACTTATTAGAAAAGCTTATTGGTCGTAGTATGTATAAGTCTGTACGTACCTGCATAAACAAGCGTCTCAAAGACATTCTCGATTTCACCGTTTAATTTGCGATAAATCCCACGCAAATTGTCTTAGTAAGCCAGCTTTAAGGAGTGTTCAGAAAATAAAGAATATGTAATTTAGGTACTAGTTAAAGGGCGTATAGAGTCTAAAGTCGTATGTAGCAACGTTTAATACGTCTGTAGTCACGTATAGTCTTTCTGACTTGCTCGAGTTACCCTCGAGTGGAACTAAAATAAACAAGAGCCATCGTAACTCGAGCCTCTGGCTAACAAGCCTGCTGCTTGCATCCGTATTCTATAGTTTCACCATGATTTTTGAAAAACCTCCTGCGATTTCGTGAGCGTGGTATTCGGTTATACTTTATAACGTTTAAGACGTGGTGGCCTAGTGGTTCGACCTACCGCCTCTCATGCAGAGGGTCGGGGGTTCGATTCCGGCTCGCACCTCTAAGTTTACTTATGTGCGAAATTCAATTTGAATTTACCACTGAGCTTTTCGGTGAAGGAAAACATCGTGAGGAAACCTGCACGCATCAGCGAAGTAATTCAAAGATGTGTGTGAAGTCCCCATCGGCACTGGGCCCGCGTGGGGACTATAGCCCAAACCCTCTCGTGATGAGAGGCCTGTTCCCCGTCACCGTTAGGTACGATTTATACCTAACGGTGACGTAGTTAGCCCCCACTCTCCAACTTTAATGCGTTTTAAATTACTCATTCTTTGTTAATTTGATAAAATAAAAAATGCGTGTCTAATATTTTTTTATTACCTGACTGACGGACTTATAAGAATTTCGTATTCTTCACCCTGTCGTCATCCCTATTTCGCACATAAATAATTTCAGGGGTGCGAGCCGAAGTCGAACCACCGACCCTCTGAATGAGAGGCTGTCGGTAGGTCAAACCACTAGGCTACCACGGCTTCTAAAACAGTAGTTTGCTATTCTTATACCTAATGAAATCATTTTATCCCTCCTACACCAACAATTTAAATGTACATAGTGTCCATAAGTGTAGTCACACCTTTATGTGCAGTTGGTGCACTCAGCCGTTTCGTAAAACAATGTAGCTTCTTCCTTACACGCACTTCATATTGAGAATGCTACCTTATTTTTACTAGGATTAAGGTTTTATTTAGAGTCGATAAAGATTACCTACCATAAGGTGTTATGTTTCATGTTATATCTACTTCTTTTTATTTTGTTTTGTGGTCAGATGATAATGGAAAGAAATTGATAGGGTTCCGTTTTAAATATAACTTTGTTCACATCTTTATTTTGTTAAATCTGAAGATGTTTCAATTGGTTCCCCTTGTTTACGCATAATTTTTTTTGGCAGAATTCGATTTTGCATAATAAGTATAGGCATAATAATATTTACGCCGAAAATAATCTCGCATAACGATTTTTCGTCGAATTATATTACGCATAATCTATTTACGCCGAATGGTTTTCACGCATAATTTTCGACATTCGAATATTGTTTACGCAGAAAATTACTTTAGCCGAAATTCGTTACGCCGAAAACTACTTTCGCATACCTTTATTCTCGTTGATTTAATTAAATGAGTCCTTATTTGATTTTTACTAACTGATAATTTCGTTTACTTATATAAAAACTAACCTAACCTAACCTATGCGAGTCGGCTTTGCTCTAAACTTTGGGTGTTACCGCAAACCGTTTCTTCAATATTTCGGCCTATCCAAATTCTGCTAAATTACTGGTATGCGAAACAACATTATGCGTAATTAAATTCGGCCAAGTCAAAATTATGCCAACACAATATTCGGGTAAACACCCATTCGGCCAATAAAGAATTATGCTTAATAAAAATTCGGCAAAGTCAAGATCGGCGTAGATAAATTATGCGAAGCCTGTTATGCGTAAACAGTTTCGGACAAAAAGAATTATGCCAAATAGATGGCACCCGTTTCAATTACTTAATTATTAATTATTAGTCAGTAGAGACCTTCTACTATCTAAAGTCCCGCGCCTTCACATTTCAAAACGCTTCAATGTATTTAAAAAGCACCACCAATACTCTCAACACATGTGTGGGTGCTGAGACAGCCATCAACTATGTGTTGAGAGTGTTGGTGGTGCTTTTTAAATAATAATAAAAAAATAAAGCGTTTTGAAATGTGAAGGCGCGGGACTTTGTTTAGATAGTAGAAGATCTCTACCTGTTGCCGTGAAATTCCTCAATAACCTAAACGTGTTATTTATTCAAATGTATGTAAGAAAACGTTACAAAACATATTTTCTGCCTATTGTCGACCTTGTTACTTAATAGTTATTAGTTACCGCCATTCATTTTTTTCCATGTTTCGTATTGTGTAATAAAATTAAGCATTCGTAATATTTCGTCAAATTCTACTTAAGAAAATAATACGAAATATTTATTAAGTAGATAATTTTGTGTGTGGTGGCTATGTGGCCGCGATGCCGCGGCCGTGGTCACGAGACATTCCTAATTTTCAAGTGACATTAATAAAAATCAAGTGCGGGTAGTTCGAACCACCCGCGCGACAAGAAAAATTGCTGATACCGTCACTTCAGTCTTCTCGTGACCACGGCCGCTGCATCGCGGCCGAAACGTCGAGGTAAATTATAAATAGTTTTCTACGCGATTAAGTCTTTGTAGTGTGTTTAATAGGAGTGTGTATCGCGAAAGTTTAAGACAATCAATTATCACTTGTTCACAGGTTCGCGATCCAGTCGTACGGCGCCGAGAACATGGTGTTGAGCCCGCAGACGATGCTGTCTTGCAACCTGCGCCAGCAGCGCGGCTGCGACGGCGGCAACATCGACGTCGCTTGGAACTTCGTCGGAAACCACGGGTAAGCGCCCACCGCTGGCATCAGATTTATTGTGAAATTCCTATTGTTTTTGCAGCTGTGAGGATCCGGGTCGAAGGACCATTGATCCGGGTCGAAGGACCATTGATCCGGGTCGAAGGACCATGTGATCCGGGTCGAAAGCCCTCTAATCAGGTTCAAGGGTCCATGGATCCGGGTCGAAGGACTACTGATCTGGGTCGCAGGACCATAATGTCATCCGGGTCGAAGGACCATGTGATCGGGATCGAAGGACCATGTGACCTTGGTTGAAGTACCATTGTTCCGGGCCGAAGGACTATGCGATCCGAGTCGAAAGAGCATAAAATCCTGGTTGAAGAACCATTGATCCGAGTCGAAGGTTCAATGATCCGGGTCGAAGGACCATGTGATTGGCTCACAGGATCATGTGGGTCGATTCGTAATTTGTAGGACTACGTGGTAAAGTTACTAAATGTTTTGATCCATTTAGTAATGGAAACCATATGAGGTATTGCAGATTTCTGGTTTAAAGGCTCGGTAAGTATGTACTAAAACTCAGTGTACGCTACTAAATATGTATAAAGGTTAGTCGTGGCTTACCAGATTGTTCAATGCCTACGTCATCATGGTCTGCTTATTGAAACAATTTCAATAATCTGAGGTCAGGCAATATCCTACAACATTTGTAAGATTGTAACGTAGTATTTAGTAATACCTAAACGAACGGAACCAAACCCCACTATCTCTTGATCCTACAGCCCATTAATAGTACTTCATAAAAATTGGCCACGGAATCACCTCCTGAATCTAGCCGGCGCGCAACTCGCGCCCAACTCGCCCTTACCGTCATTTGTTTCATCCGGAGATGGAGAGTGGATCGCTGGCCCGCGTACTGGTACACACACATTTACACTTGATTCGAATTGAATTCGAAATCTTGCTTTTATAGGCCGTGTCCGCCTGTGACTTAAGTTTAGCGATTCTATTCGACTGAGTCTATCTGACTAGACTTTTACACGTATAAAATGAACTGAAAATTTATTCCAGACTGGTAGACGAGAAATGCTTCCCCTACAAGGCGTCAGTGACCCGCTGCCCCTACCAGCGTCGCGGCGACCTCATCCAGGACGGCTGTCCCCCGGCCGATCCTCGCCGTACATCCCGCTACAAGGTCGGGCCCCCATACCGACTGAAGAAGGAAAAGGATGTCATGTTTGATATTATGGATTCTGGACCTGTTCAAGGTAAGATAAGATAATCAACAGCCCATAGTAGTCCACTGCTGGACGTAGACCTCACCCAATGCACGCCAATGAGCTCTGTCCAAGGCGTGCCGTATCGTATCCAATCTACACCGGTCACCTTGCGCAAATCGTCACTCCACCTGGCAACAGGGCGCCCTACACTTCGTTTGCCTTGTCGTGGTCTCCACTCATGAACGCGTTTACTCTAACGACTATCAGCAGTTCTCGCGATGTGACCGGCCCACTGCCACTTCAAAGAGCTTATTCTTTGGGCTATGTCGACCACTTTCGTTCTCTGCCTGATCACCTCATTGCGGATCCGATCTTTCAGAGAAACTTCGAGCATAAGATAAGATAATAGCATAGACATAAATAATGTAGACCCGGTTTAACGTACTCGTAATATGTCTCCACTTCCTTGGTGTCCAATCCAATGTTTGGTCACCGAGCATGCGTGAAAAAAGCGTTTTTTTAAGAAACTGTTTTTCGAAACTGTCTCTCAGTATCTAAAAACTCGTAGTTGGAAAAACGTGCAACGACCCAGCCTTAGTGTCACGATACACGTATAACTTGGATTGGACACCAAGGAAGTGGAGACATATGTTTTAGACCGTTTCCATACGAAGTCTTTTTTTGTCTATGGATAATATAAGAAGAAAAACCTTTATTCACACCACACAATACATAAATGTAATAGTAGATACATACCTACATAAAATCAAGAATTTTTCCCATAGGGATAAGAGACCACTCCCTCTCATTTACTACGACTCTAACATATACCTCTCTAACTTTCATGATACCGTTCGAATTAAATACAATACTCATAGGTTTAGAGTAGGCACCTACTTTTGTCCAGGCCTTCAGTCAGATTTTCCTGAAGATAGCAAAAATACTTAGATGTTAAATTATGGGATGCCTTTTATGGTGTGGACCACGACTATATTATAACACTGGCACATGGCAAGTACAAGAAAAAATATCAAAACACAAAAGGTATGCTATTATCACCGGTGTTTGCATCTGAAGGAATGTTTAAGGTCAGATTACGAATCTTGGGCGAGGTCGATCGGGCAGATAGCGGTGTTTATGCTGTGATTATGGGTTTTTTATGACACTGTCAACTAGGTACTTGTCTTAAGGTGTCTATGTTCTGGAGTACGAATATAGTTGAATAATAAAGTTAACACAAACTAGAGGTAAGTAAACAGATTAGCTATCATCTAAGCCTGGGTGTTGCTTCAAAAAAGTTGACGGATTCATCATCGTCAAATATGGCGCCCAGGGCCTATATATTCGAATCCTATAGGGAACAGGGAGATCCCTGTTTAAGACTTCGAATATAGGCCCAGCTCATGTCGTATGCCTACTTAATTAAAAACAATAACATAAATCTTATCTCCGAATCAAATTCATTTGAAAAGGAAATTAACATACGAATACTTAGAAATGTGTCGTGTTTGGACAATGGCACACTTGTTTCAACAAGGCTTAGTTTTCCTTTCAAATGCAAAAAACATGTAAACGGAATATTAGAATGGTTCTTTTTTACAAAGCGTGTTATTAAAATATCAACTCGGTGTTTCTTTGCAAGCGTTACTGATATACTGAGTAGTAGTAGAGTAGTAGTTACTGAGTGTACCTCTAGAAACATTAGGAAGGCTTACTCGTACTGAATGGACAAAATGAATGAAAGTTCATTTCACAGGGCTTATTATTTTTTGGGTTTTCTCTGTAGGTTTTTAGGTTATAAATAGGATTAGGTAGGTAATTTTAACCAAGTAACCAAGTAGTATCTTAGTAACGAAGGTAGTGGTGACCCCACTGCCTTTTATGGATTTCCCATACCCCACGAATACACTATTCCACTGAGTTGGGTCATCTACTGACTCACTTGGCCGTCACTTTGACGTCCCGAATAACAGGTTTATGTGAAAAGAGATGAGAAAAATCTTATTCCATTCGCTGTAGGATCACTTCGTGAACTCGAATAGACGCCCCGATTCTATTACAAGTTGTGGCGCCAGCCCTTGGCACCTTAGATGATTACGAAATCAATACCTACCCTAAACAAACATACACAGTCTTCCTTTGTAAATATATGAGTAAAGTTTACCAAGAACTTAAAGATGCTCTCAACTTACAAGTGGGTGAAGTGTTTCTCAGAAGGAAACTTCAAGTGTTGCTGTAATCTTTTGGTGCCCTGGAATTACTGTTTATGTCACGACAATATAAATAAATAAGCACTTACAAATCAGCTATTAAGGCATACAAAATATGGACAGAAAATATCAAAATTGTCATTTAATTAGGTATATTGTGAAAACCTGTCGGGGGTTCGATTCCGGCTCGCACCTCTAAGTTTACTTATGTGCGAAATTCATTGAATTCACCACTGAGATTTTCGGTGAAGGAAAACATCGTGAGGAAACCTGCACGCATCTGCGAAGTAATTCAAAGATGTGTGTGAAGTTCCCAATCCGCACTGGGCCCGCGTGGGGACTATTAGCCCAAGCCCTCTCGTGACGAGAGGAGGCCTGTGCCCACCAGTGGGACGCAAATAGGCTGTAGTAGTAGTAGTAGTATTGTGAAAACCTGACGCGAGATATTTTTACTTTTATCAGTTAAAAAACTGGAACTGAATAGCCTCTGGGCTAACTCCCCTTCAAAACTTTCAGGACCTACATGGTATAGACCCTAATCTGTGGTATAGACGTAACAATAACCGATATTCTCTATTCACAGCTGTCATGACAGTATACCAGGACTTCTTCCACTACCGCGACGGGGTCTACCGCCATAGCCGTCATGGAGACAGCAAGCTGCAAGGCCTCCATAGCGTCAGGATCATTGGGTGGGGCGAGGACAGGGGTGACAAGTATTGGGTAAGAAAAATCATTCTTATTATCCTTCCTCATAATCCATATTATATTATATATGTCGCAGGAATATGATGAAAACAGGGATTTGAACAGATTCCTCAGGGATATGATCAAGTCCCGGGAGACGATAAAAAAACATCGCGTATCATTTCCCTTGCGGAATTCAGTGATTTGATCTAGTCTCCGAGCCGTTTCAGGGGAATGAAAGAATGCTATGCCATGTCCGCTGGATTTCTTCATTTGCCTTAGCGATTTGATCAAATCCCTGAGCTATTCTAGGCTAAAGATAAAATAAAATGAGCTTTTCAAGTCAACTCGATTCGAACATTTTACTAGACACGTCTACTGATCCATACTGATTAATAAATGCGAAAGTAACTGTCTGTCTGTTACCTCATCAACCGCTGGACCGATTGAGATGAAATTTGGCATGGAGATAGTTGGGGTCCCACTTTTCATCCCGGAAAAACACATAGTTCCCACGGGAACGCGATAACCGACTTACACGCGAACGAAGTCGCGGGCAGAAGCTAGTAGAAAGTGACTGACGGACTTACTGACTGACTGATCGATCAACGCAGAGCCGAATCTACTGGTCGTAGAGGGCTGAAATTTGGCATGCATATTCCTTAGAGATCGTAGGGGAGCACTAAGAGAGGAATTCCCAAAATTCCCACGGGAACGAGAAAAAAACAAGATTTTACATTTTAATATCTCATACGAAGTTGCGGGAAAAAGCTAGTATAATATAAACTCATTGTTCCTTTTTTTTCAGCTGGTAGCCAACAGTTGGGGCACAAACTGGGGCGAGAATGGCTACTTCCGCATCGCTCGAGGCTCCAACGAATCCGGCATCGAATCGTTCGTCGTGGCAGCCCTGAGTGACGTCACTTCCGCCAACGCGAGGACATAACAGAGGAGCCACCTTATCACGCCCCTGTGCGTGATTAGCAAACCCGTGATGACATCACGGGGTATCATGTGGTTTAACGTCACGAGGGATTTTGGTTAGGCTCCTTTGATGAACGCCATCTAGCGGTAATTTAAGTAACTTCCTGATACGATCGATGAGGGTATCGGTTTTCGTGCCTTATGTCAGTAAGCATCAAACATTCGAATCGAAACACCATGAATACAGTCATTAGCAAAAGTGGATGAACTGTCATAGTCACCAACTTTGACCAATTTACCTTTCTGGTTAATATTATCTGTCTGAAAAAACGTCGTGACAATAAGATCGTGTTCATATATTTATAATCACCTTGTTCGCTTGCATAGCTATTATCTGATCGCGACTGTAACTAACCAGGATGGTAAAAGTATGGAGTGTGGAATGTGTCTTGGTAAGGAGCGCAATCTTATATGGCGAAACAGTTGAAAACGTGTCCAGCGGATTTGATAAGCAACAAAACAAAACACACTCGCCTCAAACCGTTTTCGCCTCAGCAGCGCCATCAGAAGGCGCTACTGCAGACTATCCACCTAGGTGGTTTGACACTTGTGGCGACCGCAGCGCTCCCAACCTACCCGATTTGGTGTCCACTTTTGGAACTATAAAGATTGCGCTCCTTTACTTCAACCCTCCATAGGTAAAAGCAAATGACTTTGACAGTTCGCCGGCCCACTTCTACTGAATGTAACATTTGTTTAACAACATTTTTAAAGGAATCTCATGACAATTATGATGAAATTTCGACCGAACGAGATAGAGAATAAAAAGTCAGCTTATAGCCGATCTACAAGTTTAGCCATTTTACGTAAGAGTCTGAAAGTGAGATAGAAACAGGCTTGAGTCGATTCTCCAAAACTGAGACCGACTTCTCACTTTTCAGAATGTATTTTTTTCGAACCAGATGACAACACATTGAAAAAAAAAAACTTTTTGTAAAACCGTGTAATTTTATTTTTGTAAAATATCACTAATTGATTAAAACAGATCCTTAATTTCTTATAAATTGTGATGATGATGATGATGATGATGATGATCTCTAAAAGAATAAGGAATTTAGGAATTTAGGGATTCGAAATAATTGAAAAAAAAATGGCGACCAAAATGCTTTTGTTATTGTTATGTATACCTATGATCTAATAAGTTGTAGTTTTTATAAGTTACTTAACTAGCAACACAATTAACTTTTACAATTAAGACAGTACGCAATAGTAACTTATTCTTTTTATAGGTCATTAACACAAGACAGGATTCTGTAAGCATACATTGTTTTTAAGAAAAGAAGCCCAGTAAAGAACAGATCAGAGTAATAAATATTTTAATTCGGATTAAAAATATCGGTAGCAGTATTTTTTTGTACACGTACTCTTTTTCAATCTCTAACTGCCAGTTTTCTACTAGAATTAAGTTGGTTAAATATACTTAAAACAAATCTAACTATATTTTTATTGAAAGCTTAAACAGTAACATTACACCTGCCTACTACAGCATAGCCATTTGTTTTTACCACTGCCTGTCAGTGAAACAATAGCACAATTTCATACAAGTGTGAAAATCATGGCATTACTTTAAGAGTCCCGAGTTGTTAGTCTAAAATAGGACCAATAATATAGGGATGATTAGAAACGGCAAAATGTTACGTGTATAAAACTATTTTTTTAAATATATTTGAATGTAATCAATTACAATGAGAGGAGGCCTGTGCCCAGCAGTGGGACTTAAATAATACTGTGCTTGATTGGTGGTTGGTCATCCATATTTTATTACTGTTTAAACTTTTGATAAAAATATGATTATTATACTAGTCTTAGGTTCAATATTACGCTGCTTTTAGTATTAGTTAATATATAACGATTATCTCATAATCAATTACTTACTTCAACAATGCAAAATAAATCACACTTAGCTGTATAAAAACGTCAATAAATCCAAATATGAGAATTTAATATTTGGATATTAAACTTAGGACGTGTAGCTTTCACCATATTGGGAATTTGCCGGGAATGTGAGTTATATAAATCTGTTTTGGAATTTTGGAAGAAGGAATATGCAACATTTTATAATTCAATACGAACATTATACAATGTGTACATTTGATATATTACTTGGATGTGATATGATAGCAAGTAACATAGTATTAGAAGTTGTCATACTGAAACCCAATGGTTTATTTTGTATGTAATAAAAAAATCATTTAAATGTATGTTTTATTTATACCGTAGAGAGCAAATGTTTGATGGAAATTGTGATAAGTAAAAGTAATATTACTAACTACTAACAGTTGCCAGCGGCATTCATTGCTCACATAGACGTACAACATACACTTTGCGTAACCGATATTTAATACATATAGATGCTTATAGTCATAGAAGTATAAAAAAATCTTTACATCACCCTTGGCCATAAAGTGGGATTTTCTGCCCGCTACGTGGAGAGAAAATCTCACTTTTTGGCCAAGGCAAGACGTAAAAGTTTTGACAAACCACGGGCAGTAATTCGTAAAGCCCCAGATCGCATATTTATGGCCCTCACCTTCGGTTCGGGCCACAGAAACCTGCGATCTGGGACATTTACGAATTCACCACCCTAGGTCTGTAATGTATGTTTATTGCACATTTACTAACTTAAGTGTGCAAATCAAAGGACTTAATGATTTTCGGCATTCTCTACCAACGTCTCAAACTATCTCCATACCATAGAGAAATGATACAAGAAGAGTGGCAGAGCCCATTAGCCAAACGCAAGCTCGCCATCTAGCTTCAAGTAGCGGTAGCAAACGGTCGGGTAATCGGGGTTCAGCCACTGGACGCTAGATGTCGATCTAGTATTAACCCGCGTTTCGGAGTCCGCACTACAGTATGGGCTCTGCCACTCTTCTTGTATCATTTCTCTATGCTACATACCAAATAATTCAATCAAATTCGGTCCAGCCGTCTTGGCGTGAGAGAAAGACATACAAACAAGGGAGCGTTCAAGTATTACGTAACGAATTTAGGGGGGGGGGTCTTGTAAAACGTTACGATGCGTTACAGGGACGGGAGGGGGTGTTTTTACTACGCGTTACGTAACATTGTTGGTAAAAATGGTCACTTGGTGGTTACGTAACGTTTTACTAGGGGGAGGGGGCGTACAGAAAACGTTACGGTGCGTTACATGGGGGGGGGGGGGGGATCAAAAATCTCAAAAAATTGCGTTACATAATACTTGAACGCTCCCCAACCAAACTAACATTTATATTAGTACGGATTAAATACAACTTTGCAATAAGGACCTACGTAACTACGTGTATACTACTGGTATATAGTATATGACTATACTATACACGGTGGGTCAGAAAATATGGCAAAGATTTAACCCACCGTATCGGCTATCGATTCTAAGTA
Organism: Aethes cnicana; assembly: GCA_963971205.1. Lineage (NCBI taxonomy): Eukaryota > Metazoa > Arthropoda > Insecta > Lepidoptera > Tortricidae > Aethes > Aethes cnicana. The sequence goes on from OZ020293.1 coordinate 1,751,892, forward strand.
TATTGTATAGGTCTTTATTTTTTTTAGTTGGTAAAAAATATTGTATATAGGATTGGTTGTGTGAGCGACGCCTGAATCCTATAATTTTTTTTTTTTTACAGACTAAAAAAAAATTAAACACCTATACAATATACTTAGAATCGATAGCCGATACTGTGGGTTAATTATTTGCCATATTTTCTGACCCACCGTGTATACTTCGGCTTACATCATGACATCATAATTTCTCTGTATCCATGAGTCCTTGTTAAAAACTACTAGACGGGTGGGCTTGAGTTGCTGCTTTGTGTTTTGCAGCTTTCTCCACATTAGATGCTCGGGACTGTAAATAAAAAGTTGATGGTAAGTATTGATTCTTAGTATTTTTTAATTCCTGATTTGGACTGAGCTGATAGGAGATGAAAACAGAGGCAGACAGACAGACAAAAATAAGTTAAATTAATAACGAACCTGTAGTGACTGCACCCTTTTATGCAGCCCCATCATCGAGTTAGATATTGACACCAGCTTTTCCCTATTTGTAGCTATGTCAGCCAACTAAAAAAGAATATCAAATAAAAAAGATTTTACAATGCTACTCTCAGTAAAATACATACATCATGGATACACAATATAACTACATAGCAGTAAACCATGTTTTTATGGCCATAGGTACTTTAAACATGAAGCCGTGGTGGCCTAGTGGTTCGACCTACCGCCTCTCATGCAGAGAGTCGGGGGTTTAATTCCGGCTCGCACCTCCAAGTTTACTTATGTGCGAAATTCAATTTGAATTTACCACTGAGCTTTTCCGTGAAGGAAAACATCGTGAGGAAACCTGCACTCATCTGCGAAGTAATTCAAAGATGTGTGTGAAGTCAGTCTTCAATCCGCGCTGGGCCCGCATGGGGACTATAGCCCAAACCCTATTGTGATGATAGGAAGCCTGTGCCCAGCAGTGGGACACAAAATAGGCTGTAGTAGGTATTTTATGTAAGTTACATTAACAAATCATGCATTCAAATATATATGAATGCAAAGTTTAAAACATATCTGTGCAAGTAGTAATTCTAAGCTGTGACCAGTGAGGTATAAAAAGATTAATTAGACATAGACATTTCTCAATATCAAATAACAGCATATTTTACATGTCAAAATAAGAGAATTTCACATTGAGATCGTCAGAAAGAATACAAAATAAAAATAAAATGAAAATCAGGAATAAAATGTTTCACCGCAATCTCTTCAATTAACTCTTTCCATGATCTCAAACCATATCAATAGCAAATTTTCTTATATCCTTTTCAAAGGAAGGATGTAGGCACGAGGCTAGTAGTAGGTTTGCGTTTGTACAAATAAATAAATAAAAAAGCCTTTTATTTCTGGTTTGCTTACTTACTATATCATGATATAGAAGTATAAAATTAATCATGCTTGCCACCAGAACCCTCATCGGTAAAGGCCTCCTCCAGAGTCCGCCGCAATTCTCTGTCTTGGGCCCTCCACACCCAGTTGGGCCCCGCTTATTTATTATCTATCTTCTTTTTATAATATCTTCCGCCCAGCGGGCAGTTGCGTTTGTACTATTAGTTAAATTCTTCAGACATTTAAAGCCTGGATTACACATAATGTGTCAGTGGCTCGCACGCATCGGTATAGCATTAGTTCCCGTAAGACATGTCACACGGCTTGCTATCCATCCTTGTCTTGATCAGCCTTGTCGAACGCTGCGGCCACATCAACACAATGCCGTCGAGCAGCGCGAGAGCTACCAGAGTTGTACAGAGCAAAAAAGTTTGGGTTCAATAGTTCCAATAGGGATGACAACAGGGTGAAGAAATCGAAATTCTAATTAGTGTGTCAGTCAGGTAATAATAAAAAAACATTAGACACGTATTTTTTGTTTTATCAAATTAACAAAGTATGACTAAGTTAAAACACATTAAAGTTGGAGAGTGGGGGCTAACTACGTCACCGTTAGGTATAAATCGTACCTAACCGTGACGTCACGCGACATTTCAACGTTTATAAGTTTGATTACGTGGAAAAAAAATACGTATCCAATACTTTTCAATCATCTTCCTGATAGACTAAGGAAAAAAAAATGTCGTCATCCCTATTAGAGGACTTGATTGCCCGACTGAGCCCAGCAGTTGTCCGCATTGTAAATATTATGTAAAGAGCAGAGTGAGACCACAATACAGCTTTGTCGCAGTGGAACGCGCCGCAGACGAATTCAGTGTGACATGGGCTTAAATTAAAAAATGCTCACCAAAGCATCCACCATAGCATCATTCTGAAGGTCCTCCAGCTTCCTCCGTTCGGATGTCAGCATGCTGTGCACAGCTTCTTGCCTCTCCCTGAAATTTACAAGCAAATGTTTCGTAAATAAAGGAATCCTATGAAGACCAGAAAAGAACATCATTCAGAGTTCATTAGATGTGAGTTGTTGTGTTAGCTATACTGACAAACAGGCAGGTGGCCCTCCTGATAGTACATGGTCAATAGCGCGTATAAATAACTTATGATTGACCCTTGTGCAAAAGAATCTACTGATAAACAGCCATAATAACTTACGTTAACTCCTTTAAATGCGTGTTGATAGTAGCCAGAGGCGGTTCATACAGTTCCATTATGCCTTTAGAAAGTAGCTGAATGGTCTTCGCATCGTCAGTTTGGTTTACTCTAGAAAATAAATACAAAATGAAGCATTTCAAAATTGCAACCAATATAAATGGAAAAGTGAACCAAAGTCATGGTAAAATAAATATATTACTCTTCCATTATGATCGTTCAGTTAGTCCGCTTTCAATTCCAACGTAGTTGAAGGCGTATGTAATAAATAATCACCCGATCTCAAAGATATTCATTAACTTTCTTTATCAGCACAGCACAAAGAGAAAAAAATTGTTTTGACAGTTTGGCATTACTTGACGTTTGTTACCGTGCACAGACTAACACTTCTAGCGTGTGACAGTAATACGAGATGGAAACAGTGGAAATACAATAACAGCGCCATCTACCTTTATGTTGAAGAAGTGAAATAAAGAATTGAAAATAAATAAAAATTTTGACTTAAGAATAAAATGGTTCCACCTGAATATTTGCTTCCTAACATTTACACAAATACATATTTTCGTCGGGGAGATCTGTTGACCGACATTTTACGTATGGTGAGGCTAAGGAGCATCGTTTTTCGCTTTGAGCGATTTCTAACGAATGGCGAAGAAGATGATCGATTAAACCGAACTTAGTTACGAGTATTTCGATCGCCTTATTATTATTATTAATAATAATAGTATTATTATTATTAATAATAATAAAATATATGTATTGAAAAGACATAATAAAAGGAACATTTACAACAGTACACATAAACGAACACAGTTTTACCGTGTACTGCCGATTCGACAAACGCAAACGCAATTATATTGTAGCCTACCCTAAAACAAACATGCAATAATTCAATAATTCTATGCGACACCAGCTGGACACAAAGCGGCTGATAACGTAAAAAACGGCGAGACCACCGCTCGACTCTCAAAACCTGTTCCAAGCCGCTTCGAGTACAGGCTGTTACAAAAACGTGACAATATATTTGATTTAAGTTAAATTACTTTAATAATAGGTTAAGAAAATGTTGTTTGAGCTTAAACCTTATATTTTTAGGTTTCAAAATGCCTATTGGAAATGTTAAAACAAATAAAACTGCACATGAAAAACCGAATTCATGATTTTTTTATAAAACATAACATAAATTTGTCAATAATATCGATTGGCATCCGGAAATAACATTAACATCATCGATAGCCACTACTCTAGTTTTAAAAAGTCAAAGACACACTCTCATTTAAAATTCTATATGTCGTAATATTTTTTCATTTCTATGTCGATGAATAATTTGTTATTAGGTTCTTTGGGTCTTTACAGCTGTCAAATGTCGGTCATACCATCGCCCTGACTATAGTTTTTGTCGTACACACTTGAGGCAGCACCATGAGTTTAGTAATGGTTTCCGATCAGGTGTAAGATCAATTTTGGTGTAATTAGTTATCTGTGGTGATAAGGCATACCATTTAATGAGGGTCACCGCGAGTGAATCCACCGCTAGAGGCGCTTGCTGTCCTGTCAGGTGCAATGTTGCCAATTTAGCACATTATGTCCCATTATGAAACTCATTTTGAGGAACATCTATGCCTACTCCTACGAGTTTAAAATGTATGAATGTAATGACGCAGCATGTATCACAAAGGCAAAAAAAGCATTTCGCAGTGCGAAACATATGACGACAGTTTAACCCATACCGTTTACGGCTGTATTTTTTATTGATCTTTTCTAGAGAAAACTCTCCTGTAAAGAGCTTCTTAGATGTTTAGTAGCTGTAGGCAGAATACGTCCGTTTCTGCAGAGGCGTATTTACCCTAGGGCCAAGGGGGCCATGGCCCGGGGCGGCAGGCTCCGAGGGGCGGCGCCAGCCGCCCCTCAAAGCCGGCCTCGGTCGAATTTTGTACAAATTTTTCAACTTTTTTGTATGATTTTTATAAATCAAACAAAACTACGAGTATTTTGTACATTAAAATATTACTGAACTTTTTAACATTAAAATTTGTTAAGCTCGTTCTACACTTGTATCATATCAGCGTATCGTATCTCCGTCGCGTAGCACCGACGCGTATCATGATCGTTAGTGAGTGTCGACGCAAAAAGATCGCGATCATGCTACGCGCCGTATCTGATCGCTTGCGATCCATGTTGATACGCGTTTATTAAAGTCCCCACACATTCGCGATCTGGTGACCGTCAAGATAGCGTACACCGCAACGTTATCCAGAATCTTATTATGCCAATAAATAGTACCCAAATAGTACCTACGGAATATCTAGGTTAAAAAATAGTACCCTTGAATTTCCCGAAATATAAGGCTTGTTCACGGTGTACACTACCGAGCATCAAGCTCGCGTACACTGCGTGGATCTCTGAAACGGCTTTGGTTCTCAGGAATGATTTATAGCTCAAAAAATAGTACCTAAATAGTACCCTACGCCCGTCATTCATGATTTCAAACATACACACAAATAAACACTTGTTGCTGTAACAACTTTGGACGCCAATGTTCACACCACACCACACTGATCGGATCGGTGCTCAGATCGGGTACACGTACTCTTGTCAACGTGTCCGTATACCCTTTGATGATCAGGGAAAAACCGACTCGAGGTGGATCGCGGCATTTTCACACCTCCGCCGCGGAAGCAGCAGCGTTGAACCGCTACACTAATGCCGCGGCGGACTGCTTCCACACACGCTGCAGATCGAGTAGCGGAAGCGGTGCGTGCTTTTAGCGGCCAGTTGTTGCAATCGAAGCAAAATATAGTCTCTTTCGGAGTCCGAGCAGGGCAGAAAATATTGTGCTCTTTAGCATTAAAAAAAAACCCTCGAATCTGGGTGCACGACATAAGTTAAAAGATGAAAAACCTAGACGAAAAGAAATTAATAGAAAGAGCTAGTCTCATGAAGATTTTATGCAGTTTTTTGGCGAAAATAATGGAAGTTTAATCAAATTGCTTATTTAAAACGTAGTTTTAAAACAACCAAAAAATAAATAATCCCAGGGTGTGATTTTTAAAATAGAAATATACCTACATTTGTAAAATTTAATTTATTTTATTGGCAACCCGTTTTGATCTTAAATAAGCAAACTGACTTTAGCCTAATTTTTGTATTTTTTTTAATATTTTACGTAGACGGGTTTTTTGTTTCGTATTTTTTTGTATTGTTGTGGTCTGGATGACTAACTAATTATATAATCGGCCTATTCCTGACCTCTTTTATAAGTTCTCTGTAAATTCAATGGCCATTTTTTACTAAAATTAACTATTCCGCTAAGAAAAAGCTGTCGACAGCCACAGATCGTCCGCCGCGGTACTGCGGTACAGTGGCGGACTGGTGGATCCTACGCGGAGATGTGCACGGCGTCTAGAAACAGCGGCGGCACCGCGGCGGTATTCCGTGCGAGAGAGATAGAACCATTGTCGACTCAACGCGTTAGTGCAGGCCATGAACAGGCATTTCCGCGAATGATTCGTTCGTCGTACAACGGACAAACGATCGCGGATGTTCAGCGTTACCGCTATTTCCAATTCGCGGCGGAGGTGTGAAAACAGCCTCAAATCGTAACTGCGTATCGTGAAAACAAGTCCATACTTACCGATCTTGATACGCGTATCCTATCACGAGAGTGTGGGGACTTTAATAAACACGTATCAACATGCGATCCAGCAAGCGATCAGATGCGGCGCGTAGCATGATCGCGATTTTTTTGCGTCCACAGTCACTAACGATCATGATACGCGTCGGTGCTACGCGACGGAGATACGATACGCTGAAATGATACAAGTGTGGACCGAGCTTTAGACGCAGTGACCGCGAATTTTGCGTTTTTAGGCAAATTATCGACAATGGCTAAAACAGAAAGCCATAAACTTGCAAAGCATTTACCCAATAGATCTTGCAGGTGATCTGCATTCTTTAAAAAAATCCTTTTATCTACTATATAAAAATAAGTCGGGTTTTCCTCCCTGACGCTATAACTCCAGAACGCACGAACCGATTTCCACGGTTTTGCATTCGTTGGAAATGTCTCGGGCTCCGTGAGGTTTAAGGCGGTACGAAGTCCGCGGGGTCAGCTAGTGTAAGTATATTTTTAAACTAATTATTTGTACCTATTGTTTTTCACTTTTATTTTTGAAAAAAATAAATAAGTTTGCCGCTTTGTAAGGGGCGGCAAAACCCAGTGGCCCAGGGCGCAATTTTTTTAAATACGCCTCTGCGTTTCTACCAAATAGACATTCTGTTTTATCTGCTCTTTATCTGATTGGTAATTGTACCCGCGATAACGACGTATGCTCATAAGTGTCCCGAATTGATTGTCACGCTCACGACCGTGTGAGCGCGTTTTTGATTCGGAACGAACATAAGCACTCTCACGGCGCCAACTCTAGTAACTGTCAAACTTTTTTTTAATAAGGGTATCATGTCCTGTCAAATGTATTGTCAAATGTCACTTTGACGTTTGCGCTCACAGCGCCCATGCCCCGCAGCGTGAGCACCATGAGCGTCGATCGATGACGTCATCAATTTCCTGAGCACTGTGAGCGCGCTCACAAAGTGTCCCGAAAAGCGGTCAAAGCGCTGTGAGCGCAATTCGGAACGCACCCATCGTTTGTCCGTCCAGGCCAGAGGTAGTAAAAAAAAAATCTACCTACATTCCGTTCTAGGAACATTCCTGCCTAAGAATACATTTTAGTGATTTGTAGTGATAGACATAAGAGCAAGAGTATTTTATTTCGAGTCCAAATCAAATAACGATTAAGGTGATTTGTAATGAAATGAAATGTATACGTATTTTAGGTTTTTAGTAACGCATTAAGCGCATATCCATCATTGCTGACGACCGGAGCTGAATGCTCGTGCGTTGAATGGAACGCGAGTTTTTATGGCCGCTAGAATTTGCCTTGTTTATTTGACGTTCATGCGTTTCGCTAGAGAGGGGATTTTATCAATTATCCACCGAGACCAAGTGCGATTAACCGCCTAATTTTTCATCTTTAAAAAAATCTTCTTAAAACCGTCAATCTGGAAGTCCTGCAAGTAAAACCGGAGGGCGGCGAGATGACGTCCGTGGCGCGACGGGACGAGGACTCGGGAGATTATTCCGATTCACCGGACGTCGAGCGAAATAATTCGACGAACGTGAGTTAAAACTGCAAGCGAGTGACAATGGTCGAGGCCACTTTCGTTTGGGCATTCTGAGTGTTACGCGGGCACTTTCACCGGTGCACTGGCGTGACGAGTTGACCATTTCTTTTTCGTTAATGAGGTCACGGAAGGGACGGCACTCTCAGCGGCGCCGCTGCTGTGTTTAGACTATTTTAGTTTAGACGCCACGTAGATTTTCGTTGTTTTGTATTGTTTGAACTGTTTAAAATATGCAACTGTTAAAAGTGGCTGGTTTGCAGGATGGAGGGAACGCGGAGTCCGATTATGACTCGGCGGAAAGCGAATCCGGGCATTCTGAGCAAGATCCAGAGAGTCAGGTAAACCCTTCACCATATTTCAACTTAATTCACTCAGAAAGTCAGTTATTATAAGTGCACCAACAGTTAACTCTTAAAAATAGACTGAACGCGTTTTTAAAAACATTAGTGCAGTGATATATGACCCATCAGCTTGAAGAGCTGCTCATGTTTCATAGTAAAATAATAATAATATAACCTCAGAGAATGTAGTATAGAAAAATACAATTTCTTATGTCATTCCAATAAGAATTCTAAGTGGGGTCCTGATCAGTATTTTATTGGATTCGTAACGACATACTATGTCTACATATAGCTTGTCCTACCATTATTACAGAATGTGAAAGTTCGTGTTTTCATTTTATGTTTATTACTGTTGTGAGACTTGCTCAAGCCGTGATATAATTTTACACTGTACCAAGTCATAAACACAGTAACTTTGTTATGAAGTCCAATCATATTATCTAGTTAGTTACAATTGTTACAAATTTCAGATCAACTAAGTTTTTTATATATCTGCCCTATACAAAAATATTTATTTTTTTGATCAATTGGCTACTTTGAAAACGTTAATGGGAACTTTTTTTTAAAAATAAGTCTTGAATATGAATAAAAAAAAACTTCCCAAGTTATTTAGGAGTATAGTTAGTTCCTTACATCATAAATTGTCCTCTTACTTTGTTTTATCTTTACTTCTTTGTATTTAACAATCATGAAGATATTCTTATTAGAAACATAAAATATTATGATTAAACAAAGTAAAGATATAATAATACCATGGGTATTAGACATTGACCTATAATAAGATCCTATAGCAAATAATTAACCCACAGTATCGGCTATCAATTCTAAGTATATTGTAGAAGTCTTTAATTTTTTTCGAGTTGGTAAAAAAAAAATTGTATATCTATGGTATTGGTTGTGTGAGCGACGCCTGAATCCCATACAAAACATTTTTTTTACCAACTCTGTAAAACTTAAAGACCTATACAAAATACTTAGAATTGATAGCCAAAACTGTGGGAATTCTAAGTATATTGTAGAAGTCTTTAATTTTTTTCGAGTTGGTAAAAAAAAATTTGTATATCTATGGTATTGGTTGTGTGAGCGACGCCTGAATCCCATACAAAATATTTTTTTTACCAACTCTGTAAAACTTAAAGACCTATACAAAATACTTAGAATTGATAGCCAAAACTGTGGGTCAATTATTTGCTATAGGATCTGACCCACCATGTATATAAACCTCTATCATTACTGACTGACTGATGATAACTTACAGCCACTGTGAAGTACTGGGTTAAAGCCAGTATTAAAAAAAAAGCCTTTTTATTTCTGGTTTCATTCATTTTTACAAATTTAAGTATAGTGAAAAAAAGCTAGTATTTATAAAATATAAATTATTTATTTCAGGAGACAGAGCGGCGAGTAGATGACGATGAGGACCGGAGTAATCCACAGTATATTCCCAAACGGGGCACATTCTATGAACACGACGACCGGACCGCTGCTAGGTGAGCCCACAAACACTGTATCATTCAGTTCTCTTTAAAAATCATTACTTATTCAGCAGGTAGAATAGTACATTAAAAACCTAGAGTGGTGAATTCATTAATGTCCCAGATCGCAGGTGTTTGTGGCCCGAACCGAAGGGGTTACTACCGCCCGTGCTTTGTCTAAAGCTTTACACCTTACCTTGGCCAGGTAGTGTGATTTTCTCTACGCGTAGCGTAAAATTCACTCCTCATATGAGAATACCAGTAGCAGCAGGGAGCAAAATCGTTTTTAGCTATCTGTGAGCGGGGCAGAAATGGAGAGGGAGCAATTTTTTGCTTCCTCTAAATGGGGAACAAAATACTCCTTTTCGAATAGGAGTGAAAATCATATATTAGACTGAACTTGTTTCAACCTAGAATGATACAGTCAGCATGTTTTTCATAATATTGTTTTCTTCTCATACAGAGTATGTTATTATACAGGGTAAGTGTTATGAACAGTTCTAAATTGGATTTTTATAAAAAAAAAAACAAAATAGTTGGTTCGCAAAAAAAACCAGCTTTATTATTACGAAATCATAATGGAAAGGTTTGAATAGACATTTCTGCGATAGCTAATTCCCTTGAAAATAAACAAATGTACAAACAATAGCACTGCAAATCTTTACAGACTTCAAGCTCAGGCAGTGCAAAGAATTAAGCTGAAGAAGCAAAAATTATATTTTTTAGACAATTGCTAACTTGTCTTTGTTTTTTGGTAACGGTCATTTAACTCATTTAATTCTAGAAGCAAGATTTTAAAATTGAATGAAGATGCTGCGTTATGGATCTGTAATAGGGATGACGACAGGGTGAAGAAATCGAAATTCTAATTAGTCCGTCAGTCAGGTAATAAAAAAATATTAGACACGTATTTTTTGTTTTATGAAATTAACAAAGAATGGAATTATAAAAACGCATTAAAGTTGGAGATTGGGGGCTAACTACGTCACCGTTAGGTATAAATCGTACCGGTTTGGTACGATTCACGACGTCACGCGACATTTCAACTCAATATATCTCCGTATAAGTTTGATTACGTGAAAAAAGAAAAAAATACGTGTCCAATACTTCTCAATAATCTTCCTGATAGACTAAGGAAAAAAAAGTTGTCGTCATCCCTATACGACACTAGCTACTTTCCGATATCTTTAGAAAGCCTTTCTAAATATTAAAAGTATAAAAAATCAACTAAATTTCAATCCAATCTGATAGATTACCTACATCAAAACAAACAACGATGCACTTGTAATTGGCGGCCGCTTTCTACCGATTTGCCTCGCTGCCCAACGATCGCGTGTTAGCAACGAGATACTTGTTCACTTCGGCTTTAATATAAACAGTTCTGTACTAAATTCGAGTAAAACAGCACGAAGTAACTGTATGAAATGTGTAGCTATGAAACTATAGGGTCATGCAAAACGTTGTGACGTTATTTTAGCCACAGGATCAGCTATCGATTCTAAGCATGTTTTTTAGGTTTTCAATTATTTTTGAGTCAGTAAAAGAAAACTGTATGGCCCAATATGGGATGGATGGTGTGAGCGATACCTAAATCCCATACTGGGCCATACTTTTATATTCAACTGGAAAAAAAAATAAAAATCTAGAAAACATGCCTAGAATTGATAACTGACACTGTGGTTAAAATATCGTCATATGTATAATACCATAGAGAAATGATATAAGAAGAGTGGCAGAGCCCATACTGTAGTGCGTGCTCCGGAACGCGGGTTAACACTAGATCGACGTCTAGCGTCCAGTGGCTGAACTAACGCAACTAGTATTATAACTATACCCTGTTCGCGTTAAGAAAATAGTGACTCATCACCGACTGCCGGCCAAGCCACGCCCCCTAGCCAATTAGAACGCTAGAAATTAGTAAGGCGAGTTCACAGTGCTCAGTTGCAGTCAGACCTTCGAAGAGATCGGTTGTGTATTTTGCGTATTACTTGTTTAAAATTTTTGGAAAATGGATATCTCACCCATTAAAAAAAATAAAAGTGGATCAATTATACATAGCGGAGAGAGACGCGTAATTTACAATGTTTTTAAGTATTTCAAAAAGACTGATTTAAATGAGACTGTGGAGAGCATAGTAATTAAAACTGCAAGTGCATGCGGTGTGTCCGAAAATACTGTTTATAAAATTATCAAAGAGCAAAAAGAAACTAATATATTGAAATCACCAGTGAAAAAAAGAGCTCGACTATCCACGGTCGATAAATTAGATGAACTCGACAAATGTGCCATAAGGAGAAAAGTACACTCTTTATATTTCAATAACGAGTATCCAACATTGGACAAAATAATGACACTTTGCGAAGCTGATGAAGAAATTCCTGTTTTCAAACGTACAACACTTCACAAAATACTGCACGAGCTTGGTTTTGATTTCAATAAACAAGATAGTAGAACATTGTTAGTGGAAAGAGAATTGACATTTTTAATTATTAATTATAATGAATATTTTATAACATGTGTAAAATCACTGATATTTTATTATTTTTCTATTACACTTATTTAAGGATTTGAAAAAAATGTTTAATTTCTCTCCATTATGAATACGCCCTTACCCTGCAGTTGCACTGATGAGTCACTATTTTCTTAACGCGAACGGGGTATAGAACTCTTTTTTGAAATCCCCTTATTACACAGAGACTTTGGGTTGTAAGTTGTAAACTGTTAAGCAATAAAATATGCTTTGCGTTCGGCTCGCCATCCAGCTTCAGGTAAACGGTAGCAACTGCTAAACGGCCGGGTAATCGGGGTTCAGCCACTGGACGCTAGATGTCGATCTAGTGTTACCCTGGGTTTCGGAGCATCACTACAGTATGGGATCTGCCACTCTTCTTGTATCATTTCTCTATGATAATACGTATATGAATGACCCGGTAAGTATATGTAATATTCTCACAAACACCATTTGTCGTCAGCGGTGAAGAATCAGCCAACACGACATCGGAGACTGCCTCCGAGAAGAAAGAGGGCTCCGAACCGGCGTCCGAGCGACGCCGCGCGCCGCGCAAGTCCGAGGTCATCGACCGCTGGTCCCACGACAAGTACAACGAGAACGAACAGGTAAAAAAAAAACCGCCTCCTATTATTATTGGTACATTTACATGTCACGGGCCCATGGGGACCCGGTCATTCGCATTCATGGGGCCGAAGCCGACATGAAGAGGCTTTTGGTACCTTTTACTATAAATGTGAGATGGCCGCAACTGTGGAGATCTGTCCTCCCAATACAACATGAGGCTGTACTGGCGGACAGCCCTCCCCAGTTGCCAAACTATTGCCGAGGAAGGAAGAGACTTGGAGTGGGCTATGTGGATGGGAGGTGTGGACTGGAAAATCGGGCTATGGAGTGGAGTGAGATAACGGACAACTGCCTGATCAATATCTCACAACTTGAAGGCAAGGCAGACGGTGGCTCGCCGCTTACGCACTAACCAAGAGGCTAGCCTTCGTGGGCCCCCTATACAGGCCACCTATTATTATTAATAATAATATTTACAAAAGGGGACGACTGCCTGGTTTCAGTCAGGTAATCGGTCCTCCGTTCTGAACCATTTCCCCGATCTCCCCTGGGATTACAGATTATCCGTTCCCAGCGCCGTTGCCCCGTTAAACCTTCCTGTAGCCTTGCAGAATCCTATTATCTTCCCTATCGTTAGGTCTTGTAGGTCATCTTCATCTAGCGTGTCCCTTCCGGTTCTTTCCCATCTCGCCATTGCGTATGATGGGCATTTAGCTAGTAGATGTATTCCCGTTTGTTCCTCGCCACATTTTGGGCAAATTGGGTCCTCTTTTATCTTCAGAATAGTTAGGTGTCCGCCGGTGGGAAGCCGTGTTGGCCTAGTGGTCCGACCTACCGCCTCTTGTGCCGAGGGTCTTGTGCGAAATTCAATTTGAATTTACCATGAGCTTTTCGGTGAAGGAAAATATCGTGAGGAAACCTGCACGCATCTGTGAAGTAATTCAACGATGTGTGTGTGAAGTCTCCAATGCGCACTGGGCCCGCTTGGGGACTATAGCCCAAACCCTCTCGTGATGAGAGGAGGCCTGTGCCCAGCAGTGGGACGCAAATAGGCTGTAGTAGTATTTAACTGTGTCCTTTGGCTTGTGCCGTTCTTTTCATGTCTATGTAACCGTCTTCTTACTCCGACAGCCTGTAAAGTCGATGTCAAGTTCACTATGGCCCGGTTCCTATATCCAAGAAACGCCTCGTTTTGCCTACGGACGGTTGATTTTTGACATTTGTTCCATAGAGAATCTGTCAAATTTTAACCGTCCGTAGGCAAAACGAGGCGTTACGTGGATATAGGAACCGGCCCTATAAGATTGCCATAGCTTTGGGTCGGTTCACTTGACAACAACTTTGCAGGCTCCTAGTTAACGGACGGTTTGAATCAACCCAAGCTAAGTCTTACCACGTAAATAGACAAGAAATCTGCATAATTTGGCCACTAGGAGCGCTGCAATCGCTTGACCCAAACCATCTGTCAATTACATAGAGAAATACTTGTTGTTATTGGTTTTACTTAAATTATTAAAAAATGCCGCGCTGTGTATTTCCAGGATGCAATGAGAACGGACGACACGTATTTCCGAAAGACTTGGTACGTATCTGGGGCAGGTATAATTGCATCGGGATGTCTTCATTCTCATCACAAATAACTGAACCAAAATTAAAATTGCGGTCAATATTTAACAATTTTAAACAAATCTACTCAACATTTTCAACAAAAAAACCCGTAATAATTTGACAGCTGCAGTGTTTGGGTTTCGGTTTGGGTCAAGCGTTTGCAGCGCCATCTGAGTCGAGCTTTGCGCGTTCTTGTCCATTATAATGTGTCAAGTGGACGGTTGGTGTGACGTTTCGCTTCGCCCACAGGTACCGAAGTCGCGCGACGAACTAGTCTCAATATACGGGTACGACATTAGAAACGAGGACGCACCTCCGCACGCCCGCCGCAATCGCAGATATGGGTGAGTCTTGAAGTATTTATTACTAAACACACTATCAACGGGACTTAATCGCGTAAAAACTATTTATATTTTACCATTAATAAAAATCAAGTGCGGGTAGTTAGAACCACCCGCGCGACAAGAAAAATATGCTGATACCGTCACTTCAGTCTTCTCGTGACCACGGCCGTTGCATCGCGGCCGAAACGTCGAGGTAAAATATAAATAGTTTTTACGCGATTTGACTTCACTTGTTTGGTTACTATGTACTTATATTTACTATCCTAGTGACGTCACAGACCAAGCAAACATAGCGGCTGGCATTTTAGCGCGAAAACTGAAAATGAACATTCAAAAGTACTTTTTAAGGCGTACTTTTTAAAACCCATTAAGAAAATTGAAATAAAAAATCTTGTGATTTATCCGACATAAGGATCATTTAAAACCACATTTCAAAAAATGGTGTAATAAATACCTTATTACATATTTTTAAATGTCTTCCCAAATGGAGATATCGACATTGGCGGTCAGTGAACAAATTCTATGCATGTTTTATAATTTTTGATGTGATGCAAGTTTGCATGATGCATTATATAATATGCCTGAATTTAAGTTCCAAATACGTATTTATTTTATTCTAGTGTGAGAATTATCAAAAATAAGGAAAACCTCTTGTTTTGCTTATTTTAGTTGTACATTTCTTTTTATTTTTCTTAGCAATACTCGGAAATGCTTTTAAATATTTGCAAATTTTTATATTTTTAATGAAACATACGCTATACTTTTATTAGTTAATTAGTTATTTGTGCGTCGCTCGTTTAGACCGAAGTGTCTCCGTTTCAGATTGGGAAAAAAATACTTTCGACTTAGATTTCTGAAAAAAATAATAAGTCGGCACTTCTGTACAATTATCATCGTAAAATCGTTGCCCACTTTGTGTGGGATAGTTTTCTGGTCAGCTATGACGTAATAGGGATGACGGCAGGGTGAAGAAATCGAAATTCTAATTAGTCCGTCAGTCAGGTAATAAAAAAATATTAGACACGTATTTTTTGTTTTATCAAATTAACAAAGAATGACTAAGTTAAAACGCATTAAAGTTGGAGAGTGGGGGCTAACTACGTCACCGTTAGGTATAAATCGTACCTAACCGTGACGTCACGCGACGTTTCAACTCAATATATCTCCGTATAAGTTTGATTACGTGAAAAAAGAAAAAATACGTGTCCAATACTTTTCAATAATCTTCCTGATAGACTAAGGAAAAAAAGTTGTCATCCCTATTACCACGTGCACCCACTTTCCACTTTTGTTTCCTACGTAGCTTTAGACATACTTCATAATGTTTATTTATATGGTGACAGGCGGGGACCCAACAAGTACACGCGGACCTGGGAAGACGAGGAGGCTTACCGGCGACAGACGGCCGCCGCCTCGCCGCGCAAGCCGCCCACCGCCGAGGACTTCCCCGCGCTCGAGCCGGCCAGCCGGCGGGACAGGTGAGCCGCGTGTACAGTACAGTACAACGGGAGGGAGGTGAGCCACGTGTACAGTACAGTACAACGGGAGGGAGGTGAGCCACGTGTACAGTACGGTACAACCGGAGGGAGGTGAGCCACGTGTACAGTACAGTACAACGGGAGGGAGGTGAGCCACGTGTACAGTACAGTACAACGGGAGGGAGGTGAGCCACGTGTACAGTACGGTACAACCGGAGGGAGGTGAGCCACGTGTACAGTACAGTACAACGGGAGGGAGGTGAGCCACGTGTACAGTACGGTACAACGGGGGGGAGGTGAGCCACGTGTACAGTACAGTACAACGGGAGGGAGGTGAGCCACGTTTACAGTACAGTACAACGGGAGGGAGGTGAGCCACGTGTACAGTACAGTACAACGGGAGGGAGGTGAGCCACGTGTACAGTACAGTACAACGGGAGGGAGGTGAGCCACGTGTACAGTATAGTACAACGGGAGGGAGGTGAGCCACGTGTACAGTACGGTACAACGGGGGGGAGGTGAGCCACGTGTTTTCAGCGTAGAGTTTTCAACGTAACCATTCAAACTATCGGCATTAAACAAATTACATTTAGTTAATAATTTGATCCCGAGTCTGAGTATATGTCGATTAGGTACTCTTATGAATCCCGGGAAATCCCGCGAACAATAATAATAAATAATATTTTTTGGTGGTTGTAACCACTCTTAGTTAGGTCCTCATCTGAAGTTTAGGTAAATAGGCACTACCTATTCCGAGCACTGCTGATGGCCGATGGGGCCGGACAGGTCTGGATTGGCGTCCGCGAACAGGGAGCTGTCGGTAGGCCTCCAACAAGATGGAGCCACGACTTTTTTTGTCACTGGTATAGGCAAACGAGCGCACAGCCCACCTGATGATAAGTGGTCACTGCGGCCCATGGACACCGAAATCCTATGATCCCCCATTGAGAAACCATAAGATCTCGAATGCGTTGCCTACCCTGAGGCCTAAGATGGAATGCCTCTGTGCCAGAAATTTCACCGGCTGCCTTAACCCTCTACCGGAGCACTGCTATTTGGCGGCAGCGAAACTCACCATCGATTCGTTTCATAAAACTACACTCGTTTTTTAAGCCCTACTAACTAACTAACATAGACTACTATTTTATAGCAAGAAACTCAAACTACAAGGAATAGTGGCGCCATCTAGCGGTGTGCGGGTGTAACTTTCGCCAGTTAAGCTCTTCTTGTGGGTTGTAGTTCCGCGTTATTACTAACAGTGGCGCTGTAGGTGGTGTTACAATACTGTATTGTTGTGTTCAATTTATAGTAGAAGAACCCGAGGACCGCGTCCGCGCTCCAAATCGCAGCCCACGTCCAACGAGTCGCTCGAGAACGGCGGCAGCCTTAGAAGAAACGCCTCCATCAAGAACAAGAAACCCGAGAAGCAATCACCCAAACAACCCCCGAAGAGCAGTAATGTCAAAAAAGAAAAAATGCCGCCGATAGAGAATCTCACTATTACCACTGTAGTCAATAGTAATAGTAGCAGGTAAGGTTTGGTGCTGTTAGATTTCTTTTGAAATGAGTTTATTAAATTTAGTAATCACGATGTCGACTAACCCGTCGTTTGTAAGCCGTAGTGGCCTAGTGGTTCGACCTACCGCCTCTCATGCAGAGGGCCGGGGGTTCGATTCCGGCTCGCACCTCTAAGTTTACTCATGTGCGAAATTCACTTTGAATTTACCACTGAGCTTTTCGGTGAAGGAAAACATCGTGAGGAAACCTGCACGCAACTGCGAAGTAATTCAAAGATGTGTGTGAAGTCCCCAATTCGCACTGTGCCCGCGTGGGGACCATAGCCCAAACCCTCTCGTGATGGGAGGAAGCCTGTGCCCAGCAGTGGGACGCAAATATGCTGTAGTAGTGGACAATATCAAACTATGTTATATCTGTCTGTTTGTCCTCAGTCCGGGGCAACCGCAGCGTAAAGTGAACCCGACGGTGGCTCAGCAAAAGCCAGTGCCCACTGAGCAGGGAAAGAAAAAACCACCTCCAATACAGGTAAAGTTAACTCCTATTCAAAAAGGAGTACTTTGTTGCCCGTTTGGAGGGAGTAAAATCGCATTTTGCTCCCTTCATTTCTGCGCCGCTATATTTTTATTTTGCTCCCTAGGAATATAAGTGATATTTTTCTCCCTACTGGTTAATCATAGGGGGAGTGAAAAGTAGAGCGTACAATTCTGTAGCAAAAATATTTACACCTTAGGTGATATAGCTTGAATCACTCTCTAGCTCAAGATTCCATTCTAGAATCTCGTAGTACTTTGTTGCCCGTTTAGAGGTAGCAAAATCGCATTTTGCTCCCTTTATTTCTGCACTGCTATATTTTTTTATTTTTCTCCCTAGGGATATAAGTGATATTTTTCTCCCTACTGGTTTACTCATAGGGGGAGTGAAAAGTAGAGTGTACAATTCTGTAGCAAAATTATTTACACCTTGGTTGATATAGATTAGATCCCTCGCCAGCTCAAGATTCCATTCTAGAATCTCGTGTCGCTCTGAACTTAGAGATTAAATTTGTAACCCACGGAAAAATATACCATTTTGTTCCCTAGTCATACAATCTACTATTGCCGTGTGTTTAACAAAGCGTTTAATGTAACTTTTCCTCAGCCGACGCCGCAGAGAAGCAAGACTCCGCCGCCGTCCGCTCCCGCGCCGCAAGCGCAGCCCACAGGTGGGACAACAACTTTTTATCGTACCCATAAAATTTAAGTTTTAAAAAAGTAACCCAGGAGACATACTAGAGCTAGTCACAGAAGAAAGGTAATTAACCCAAGTAACTAAATAAAGCTTAAGTTGAACTTTGCTTGAAAATTCTCCGTTCTTTATTTAAATAATAAAGAAAAAAAGAATGCCTTCAATTTTTACCGTTGCACTAACTTTGACCATAAAAGAAGTAAGGTTAACTTAGAATGACAACCTTCAAACAAATCAGCATACGCCCGAAAGATGGTACACTTTCGGATGTACGCTGATGGATAGTTGAAAAAACTGGCCAAGAAGCGAGTTAAACTCGCGCGGAGAGGGTTCCGACCCTTGATTATTTTCAATGACGTCATTTTCAAACCGTTTCACTCATAGATTTCAAATACCATGGACTTCTTAATAATTTTACTGTAATCTATACGTCAATAGCCATCCTCCGTCTTTTATACAAAATTTTAGGTCCAGTAGTTTCGGAGATCGGGGCGGGGGATGGTCATTTTTCGCCTATTTTCTTAAATAACTAGAAAAGTATTGTCCAAAAAAGAAATAAAAAATATATCTGAGATCCTCATAAGAAGTACTTTCATTTGATGTGTCATTCGATATAGTTTAAAAAACTTAATTAAGATTTTTTCAAATTTAGCCCCCAAAAATAGGGTATATGATTAAAATTCATTTATTTTCGTTACATGTCCGTCTTTGGGTCACAAACTTACATATACGTACCAAATTTCAACTTGAATCGGTCCAGTAGTTTCGGAGAAAACCGACTGTGACAGACGGATGGACAGACGCACGAGTGATCCTATAACAGTTTTTACCTCTTAAGGTTCGGAACCTTAAAAAAGAAAGCGATCAAGGTCGGTAGGCCCGCTTCTTTTTTTAAGTTAAGAGTTACTCAATAAAATAACGTGTTTGTTTGTTGAGCATAGAATCGCGAGGCGGCAGCAAACGGTACAGCAGCCTCCGCCAGCGGCCGCTCGCCGAGCCGTACGCGCCGCACGCGCCGCCGCCGCCGCTGCCGACGCCGCACAGATACCACAATGGTAACTATGGTTTTATCATTTTATTGACATTTTCGACGGTTTCAAATTTGAATGGAGTCATTGAGATTACTACTGAGCTTTTCGGTGAATTTTCGTTCAAATTAAATTTCGCACGTAAGTTAACTCAGAGGTACGAGCCGGATTCAAACCTTTTTTTTTAACCTTGGGAAAATGCCTTTACGCATCCCGTCCGGCCGGGGGACCAGGACGGGTATGACGGACTCCCAGGCAGTTGGCCCAAACTGCCCAGACTACCAAAAACCCAAGGGTATACCTCATGCCGCATAGTGACGGGGTGCGGGATCGCCGTGACGCATTCAACCGCTGCCCCGTCGCGGCCGCTGCCGGAGCAGGACTCCTCCACGTTGGGGCTGGAAGCCCCCCACCGCTGGAGGCGTGCCGAGGAAACAAGACACGCCGACCAGCCCGAGGACTCGACCCACGGGCAGTGAACTCCCCGGTTCACCACCCGAGTCCTCAGCAGCAATCCACTAGGGGTTGGGTTCTGGGGAAACTTCTTCCCCCTTCTGTGGATTCTGCGCACCTCAGGTGGGGTTGCGGAAGACAGGGAGAACGGCGCGTCGTAATACCGACACTCCTGTTCCCCCGCAACCCCACCCCACAAAAGCAGCCCTTACGGGCCGCAACCTCCAAGTGAGGCCCCCGTCAGCAGGTGACCGGGGCCGCACAAATGTCGCCCTGAAAAGGGCAACGTCCCCACTAGTCTCCTCTGCAACGCCCTTTGCTTAAATCAAAGGGACGTGCAGAGAGATACTCCCGAGGCTAAAGCCCCCCCTTATCGGGTATTAGCCATCAGACTTCAATATCCCGCATGCGGGAAATTGTCGACCGATGCCCAGGGTGCACCGGCACCCAGCACTCCCGTTCCCCCAGACGAATCCGAAAGGACTGGCAGCACTTGGGCACACGAGGACGAACCTCCGACCCTGTGTATGCGACGCGGAGGTCGAACAAATAGGCCACCACGGCCTGCAACAATAGCAACATGAACTTTATGACTTTGAGCAAACGGATGACAGCATCTTGCATGTATTATTTTGTTACTTATTCCTCATATTGGACTTATCACTTTATTTTTTCAGAATACGCGGGCGCCCCGCCCCCCGCGGCTCAGCACCAAGGCAGCCCGGCGCCCCAAATGCACCCTCAACAGATCATACACCAAGTACGTATATGTCAAACAAATATGTATTAACAACAAAAAGGTGTGCCGTGGTGTAGGTGTATCTGAGTAAAGCCCGCCTAATTCATTTACTTTGAAATGTTACAATACGTAGGATTGATTTGTAGCTCGAATCCTTGTTGAATGGTTTGTTGGCATTACCGTTGGCGTTTGGAGAAATTTAATTTTATAGCTCCTAGTAGATATCCGCGCTATAAAATCAAACCACTGACCCTTCCCTTCCGGAGAACTGTACTAGGACGCAACTCTCCCGTCCCTCGGCTTAGCAAACTACTAAATGAGCACTGCGGCTCAGGTGATATTATTCACTTTGAATCTTGGAGCAGGTTCTGTAAAAGCGTCGAATATTGAAATTACTCACTCACTGGATACTACAAAATATTCTTTATTGTTTTTTTTTATAACTCTGTCTAATCTCTTCGAAACAACGGAATTTCTAAACATGTCTATGCTGTAACAGCTTTTCTATGACACTCCTCTCATTTTGTCTCCTGAACAACGAGGCAGAATAACAACAAGAAATTGTTGATTGACTCACTTATCTGTGGTAAAGCCTTGAAGCGCCCAATATGGCTGGACCGCGGCACTAAATGTTAATAAATCCGGTTCATGGCGTTTTTGTTACAGGCCCACCGTAACGCGAATCAACCGCCGCACGGGCCTTCACCGCCTCATCAGAACATACCACAGCCGCCGCATTCACAGCAGGTCAGTTTCACAGCACAGACAGACGGACACGATTACAATCACTAGCACGTTAAACGCTACCAATTCAAAGCAAATTCAGCCATATTCAGCAAACTGACCACATTCGGGCACTTTTCACCATCATCATCATTTCAGCCGAAAAATGCCCACTGCTGGACATAAGCACATAGGCATGGCACTTTTACACGTCAGAAAATTTATTAATATTAAAAAAAGTTTATTATTCTACCAGCTCGTGTTAGTCCATTGCTGAGAACAAAACAACCAAAAAAACTCAGCAGAAATAACAAATTAAGTCCCTCTGCATGAGAATTGGTAGATATGCATGAGACCACGCCTTCGTGCGCTGTAAGATTTGTTATAATGAAGATTTTATGTCGTTTCCAACAGTAAACGCATCTTTATTCCCTCGTGACTCACATACGATATTGTTGCAGGTCCGACTAGGCATTCTAGAACAACAGCAGTTGGTTTCTCATCAGCACCATTCCATGCACAATATGCCTCCGCAGCCTCACACTATGGGTAACTTATTAGAAGAGTTGAAATATAATATAATGCATATAACATTTTATTTTTATAATACATTTGAAATATAGTTTACGGACCTTTGACCGCTTCAGTCGGTCAACAAACTTACACTGAAAAAATACTCGTGAAAAATCGTGTGTTTCACTCGTCAGCAAATACGTTTCGCGTCTCGTGGTCTGACTGAAAGCTTCGCTCCGCCCAGGGGTCTATTTTCGGCGCATTGGTGATCCCTCTGGTGTCGCCAATCGCTTCCCATCAGGAGGGCAGTCTTCGCAATAAAAAAATCGGATGAAGGTTAAAAGCCCGCAAGAGGCACACATTGACAAGCAGTAGAAGTGCGCTCGTTGGTTCTGCTACACTACGATACAAATTTTGGTGAGTATTCAACTAATTTTATGTAAAGCAATGCAAATTGTATATTTTTTGTGTTAAATTGTCTCTTGCGTTACCGGTAATGTCAGAAAAAAATCTTAATTTCACTGGTTCGAGATCGAGAACTAGGTATAACTCCCAATATTGAAGGCGCATCAAAAATTAGAAACTAACTCACTGTAATTTTACATTTTCACAGTTTCGTCCTAACAGTTGCAAGTTTATAACGTATGTTTTTCCTTTCAGCAGATAATTTTATGCTTATTTGGAAAAAGAAGCCTCTAAGTGCCGCAGAAAGGCAAAAACGTTATAGAGAGAGACTGAAAAGTGAAAAAGAACGTTACGAAGAAGCTAAAAGAAAGAAAAGGGAATGGTACCATAAAAATAAAAGATTAGTAAAAGCGTTGACACCTAAGGAAAAGTACAACGCTAACATGATTTGGCGTTTACGAAAAAAAGAACTACGGAAGAATCGATTTGTTTAAATTACTGGATTCAAAACGGCTCATCTAATCTAACTTATACTTTTCAAACCAAAAAGTGAACATGATTTAAAATTTTTCATTATTATTTTTCTCCTGCGTTACGTTGTTTCTCTTGCGTTATCGCATGATCTCATTGAGATCGGGATTAATTTGTCCAAGACCAAAACTTACCAACAAGATGTACACTAATTTGGCTATCCCAGTTACGCGATGAATTATTTTGTTGGAATGTATTAAAACAAATTTCTATTACTTTTCACAAAGACTATGCAGTTTTTAGTAAATTCTTCAAATGGTATTGTAATGTGCCACTAAATTGTTACTAATAAACAAACAGATTTTATTCGAGTATGATTTTTCATTTCTCCGATCTTGATCACGTAACGGCTTAAAGCGTAAAACATGCGTTAATTTTTACATCACCCTTGGCCATAAAGTGGGATTTTCTGCCCGCTACGCGGAGAGAAAATCTCACTTCTTGGCCAAGGCAAGACGTAAAACTTTTGACAAACCACGGGCGGTAATTCGTAAAGCCCCAGATCGCATATTTATGGCCCTCACCTTCGTTTCGGGCCACAAAAACCTGCCATCTGGGACATTTACGAATTCACCACCCTAGGTCTGTAATGTACTATTACGCGTTCATTTCAAATTGATCGTAAGTTTGCAATTTACATGCCGGCCAAAGGGTTAAAAATTAAAAAGCCTTTCGTAGCCTGTTTTCTGCATACAAAAGTCGATGGCACATATTTTTTGTCTCACTTTCGAGGACGTCTATTTAGACCAGTGGCTAAAGTTAAGTTTTTTACCTACACTGGCTAATAGTGGCGCCAGCTGGTCTGGTTAAAGGCTAAATAGCCTTTTTAATAAGTTATCAATTTAACACTAGTAATGTCATGGAAAACATCGCGAGGGAACCTGCACGCATCTGCATTCAAAGATGTGTGTGAAGTCCCCAATCCACATTGGGCCCGTTAGGGGACTATAGCCCCAACCCTCTCGTGATGAGAGGAGGCCTGTGCCCAGCAGTGGGACGCAAATAGGCTGTAGTAGTAGTAGTAATGTCTTGGTGGGTAGATGCAAGTAAAGGTTTGTTGTTTCAGTAGCAGCCCCCATCCCCCAGGCGCAGGGCTACGCGCCGCCCGCCATGATGCCAGCGCAATATATGCAGGTACAGAGCATTTAATAAACTAGCTTTTCCCCGCGACTATGTATCGATGGAATCTCACTTGTATTCTATCTAGGTGTGTTTTTTTATACCAATGGTATAGGCAAACGAGCGCACAGTTCATCTGATGGTAAGTGGTCACTGCAATGCGGCCCATGGACAACGAAATCCTATGATCCCCCATTAAAAACCATAAGATCTCGAATGCGTTGCCTACCCTGAGGCCTAAGATGGAATGCCTCTGTGCCAGAAATTTCACTCATTGAGATTCCATGGACCTAGATAGAATCTTTTATTGCTTAATCCACGCGCCGTATTCATTGTGACGTAGTAAAGCACCTTTCACTCCTTTAGGGGATGATTTCTAGTTTTAAAAGTATTTTAATATAGGTTTTACCGTGATTGAGTCACGAACATCCAATCTAACGTTCGCTTTATTTCCACAGCCGAGCAGTAATAACGCAGTGTACGGCGGCGCGGGGATGTACGCGACGCCCCCGCCGGCGCCCTATCCGCATCAACTTTATCAACACCACAACTTCGTGAGTACTTCCAATCTTCCGAGCCTGGCTTAGAGCTGGAGGAGCGCCAGATATATAATGGCCTCAAAATTGTCAACACGAATAACCATTTCCCGACGTACGTGACCAAAGTTCACCGAAAGACAATCTCGCTATAATCAATATTACTACTACTACTACCACTACTACTATTACCACTACTTCAGCCTATTTACGGCCCACAGCTGGGCACAGGCCTCCTCTCATCACGAGACGGTTAACTGCTAGAAGCGCTTGTGTAGCGTGAGGTTTTGCTACCCTCAACCACCACGACAGCCTATTTACGTCCCATTGCTCGGCACAGACCTCTCATCACGAGAGGGTTGGGCTATATATAGTCCCCATGCGGGCCCAGTTGCGCATTGGGCACTTCGCACACATCTTTGAATTACTTCGCAGACGCGTGCTGGTTTCCTCACGATGTTTTCCTACACCGAAAAGCTCAGTGGTAAATTAAAATTGAATTTTGCACATAAATAATTTCAGAGGTGCGAG